>OVAW01000178.1:2098-20568 GCA_900406365.1 Heliophila coronopifolia | reverse complement strand
GTGGAACATCATTAACCACTCTAACCTGTGAAGATATAAATTGAAAATGCATTGCATTAGAAATAACAATATTCTGCAATGGCGTTCCATAGAGAAGGAACTTACCCAATGGTAAAGCTGCAAATCATCTTTCCTAGCAGAATTTGTGAAGGGGAGCCATTTCCAAACAACCTGAAAGAAGGGAACTTGGCATATTAACACTATCATCACACTACACTACAATCATCTTAAAACTCAAAACAAGTCAGTGGCAACAATTTAAACTCTCCTAGAAGCAACAGCAGACCTTCTCATCTACCGGAGGACGGCGTTTTAACTGAGTAACATCAATTGATGGCATAAGAGGCGCAACGCCGCCGGTAAGCGCATAAACCTGCAATTCAACAATGACAACGAAAATTAAAGTCATTCAAAAGCTCGAGACGAGAAAGAAAGGAATCGAATCAATCGATTTAATTGGAATTCCCTCTAACTCACCTCGCGAGAAATACCATCGGGTTTTCTGTGGGACTCCTTCTGTGGTCGAGATTTCTTCTCCTGAGTTAAAGACAGTGGAGTCTTCGGCAATCCGAGAATGTCCTTTGCGTCCGTACCACCCATTCTAC
Organism: Heliophila coronopifolia; assembly: GCA_900406365.1. Taxonomy (NCBI): domain Eukaryota; kingdom Viridiplantae; phylum Streptophyta; class Magnoliopsida; order Brassicales; family Brassicaceae; genus Heliophila; species Heliophila coronopifolia. The sequence goes on along the minus strand of OVAW01000178.1, from coordinate 19,963 downwards.
CAAGGGTTCCGACTTTTTTAACTGATAGTTATCACCCAATCTAGAAGCTATACGATCTTCGATTCGATTACGATCCACTTCGATTCAGAAGTTAGGGTTTCCGACATTAACTAATCTCAACGAAGATTGAGAATTGGGGGTTTTTGAGCGCGAAATAAATCTTGGAACCTTTAGACTCATTTAGCGAGTCTGGTTTTTTCTTATGTGATGTTTAAACGACACCGTTTCTTTAGGTCAAGCTACTTTTTTTTTTTCTACAGCTCAACGCCTCAACCTACTTGCATTTGCCCACAATAGTAACATTCTTTTTCTAAAAAAAAATCAAACTCTAAATAAGCATAAGTAGAAGAAAAGAAAATATTCATTTTTTAAAAAACATCAGTTATATATATAACTAAAAAAATAGTTTTCGAAGATAAACTTTTTGAAAAGACGCACTTAATTTTTTTTTATTTTGTCAAGCTGAAACACTTAATATTAATTAAAACATATTTTACTAATAAAAAATGCAAAAGTAACTAAATAAAAACATAGTATTTAATAGGAGAATCTAGAAGGTTGTCCAACTATCTTTGACCAGTACGAGATAGGATTAGATCACAAAACTCCTTTTTGAAATTCTCTCTTCTCCTTTCTTGTGTCTTGCTGAAGATAAACTCTTTTTCTTTCAACATCAGGCACCATAATACCCTCGCTTTTTTGTCTACCTAGACTCTTTGTTTTACACTCCAACAAAGGGTAGTGCAGTAATTTTACAAATACTTGCCCAAACTAGATTTCTTCTTGATTGTGTCTTTCTCCTTTGCCTGACTTGTTTTAACATTCAACAAAGTTGTTACGACTATACTCACACTGACACAACCACACACACAAATGCACACATGTATATATTGTGTTTGTGTATCTTTGCTCTTATATGTGATTTAGATACGCAGTTAAAGCATCATACGGCGCCGTCGGAGACACATGGCATCGATTGTCATGTTCCTTAGAGCATTGATGAGTTGCCGTCTTACGCCGAAAGAAGAGCCGAATACGGCGACTGATTCATCTTCTGCGGTGATGCTTTACAGAAACGTGCCCGGAGATAAAAACACGGCGACGAATAGAATTTCGGTGGTGGATTATCACGAGTTTAGTCTCGAAACTAGGCGTGGGATCAACGATTTCGATGAAGTGTTTTACTGGATTAACGTCAAGAACCACTTGTTGATGTGAATTTGTGAAAGCATGTATTTAAATAATGTGAGTCCATGTATAATTTTATGTTTTTTTGTTACATATCATTGGATAAACCATGCATTTATACGCTTATATATATCAAGGTAAATTTTAGGTCAAGATAAGCCATGTATGTAATTTTGTACGTTGTGACAATTTGAACCAACCAAATTGGGTTATGACGAGACCAATTTTTATGTTGGTTAGTTTAATATATGTTTTGCGTTTTGTGGTATATATATGATACGTGTGGGCATGAGATTTTGTAAGTGATCAATGGTTAACCGTCAAATTAGTAAACTTATATTTTGACGAGTGTTATTATTTAGCTCCATTACTGTATCTTTAGTTTTAGTTATTTCGGACCAATTCAAATACGAACTTGATATCAAATTTTTTTGCATTGTAAGTTTTAGACGATTGGTGGCATAGTATATAATATTGATGAACATCTATGTCTATCACTAATTGATTTTATGATTACTAATAATACTATGGTATCGGAGCTACAGTTCTTAATTTCTCGATTGTAAATTCACACAAATTATATGTTTCAACCGTCCAATTATGAACGTAAAGATGTGTATCAAATATACCACATCAGAAATTTAAACAATTTATGTAGTAGTATATAATATAGATGGATCTATCTACGTATAAGTTGGATGTTCATGATTATTAATATTTGGCTTATTGAGTTTAACTAATACTTGTATTTAAGGCCGTCTTTTAGCATATGTAAGTGGCCTATAATCAAATACAATTTAAAAAAAAAATATATATATATATATATCTATATATATAATTATATATAGATAAATTAGGGCCCAAATTTTTTGAATAAAACTGTTTAATAAAAAATTTGAACATGAACATCCAATACCCTACTTTTATTTATTTTTCCACCAACAATTGGGAAAAATTCAGAAATTTTCCTTGCCAAATTTCAAACAGTACGTTTTATTAAAGTATTCACATACATCCTTGTCAATTTTCTTTTAAAAAAAAAAGGTTTTTGAATAATTCTCATACTGAAAATTGAAAAAAAAAAACAAGAAACACACTAATTAATACCCCCTTGCGTGATCATCAGGTCTTAATTTAATCGAAAAAAGAAACATATTAATTAAGTAAGTCAAGATTCGTATACCAAAGCCGTATCTAAAATTGGATCACGCACGAATCGAATAATACATACACCAACGTGACGTAATTGAATTCCTCGTAATAGTTACTTAATTATAAGAATACGACGTCGGTTCATGGCAGAACTGGTCCTGCAAGAACCAAAAACTCTCGTCATCGGTCCACATATTGTCCCCACCAACACAGTCCCAATCGTTGAACTCCCCGAAACCAGTTTGACCCAACGGGTCACAACTCAACCCGTTTACAACCCCACCTTGAACATCCGATAACGTCTCAGCTGGCGAATTAGAAGACGTTGCTGATAATTCAGATGCCGGTACGAACTGTTGATGATGAATCGGGTTAAATTGATCAACGAAACCAGGTTCAACCGGATTCGGTTCGTTAATAGGTTGACTTGGGTCGGTGATCATTAAGTCAACAGGATCACACGTGGCGGATAATGATTGAGCGTTGATCCTTTCCACTAATCTGGGCATCCAAACGTTTTTCATAGTCTCCTTGAAAAGATTGCTATTAACATCGCATCTAAGATGCTTTGCTTGTTTTTGGACACGAGTTCTCCAATAGTTCTTTATTTCGTTATCTGTTCTTCCCGGTAAATATTGTGCAATCTTCGACCACCTTATATATTGTAATCAAACAAATATAAATTAATAACACAACAAATATTTACATTAGAAAGAATTGGATATTATATTATATAATTAAGTATACCTATTGCCCCAGAGAGAATGGAGTTTAAGGATCATGTATTGTTCTTGAAGAGTGATGTTGCCTCGTCTAACGTCAGGACGTAAGTAATTAAGCCATCTTAATCTGCAACTCTTACCTGTTCTCTTAAGCCCTGCGCATATAAATAAGTTAATTTCTCAAATATATATGTATTAGCTGTTGTATGTTTTTGGAATATATATATGATACCAGAGGAACGAGCGATGTGGTTCCAGCGAGCTTCACCGTGGATAGAGACGAAGTTGACGAGAAGAGCATCTTCTTCCTCAGTCCATGGACCTTTTCGTACATCCGAATCTTCTTCTTTGGTTGGAGAGTTTAAGTTTCGCTCGTAATTTTCCATTTTTTTATTTAAATGAGGAATAAGAAAAAGAAAGAGAGAGAGAGAGAGAGATGAGATGGTTTTGTCTTGTGGATTAGATTTGAAGTGTGAATAAGCAATGTATGAATTATATATATATAGAGAGAGTGGAGGAACACGAGAATAAATAACTTTTAAAAATAGTTTGACCAAGAAAAAAATAGTTTAACTTTAAAATTAGTAAATATTTTTTTATTTGAAGGATATATGAAAATAAGTAGAAGAATGAAGAGTGACTAGAACACGGCATTAGTGTGATATTCAATTAATATTATTATTCTTGTTTCTAAAGTGGAATTTTGAAACTATATAATATATATACTAATAATTAACTCTCTAATTGGTCAACATTTTGTGTTACTAGAAATACAGAGTTTTGACCCTTTGACTTGTTCAGAAGTATAGTAACACGCACTCATAATGTTTATTTTCTTTCATACGTAATATTTTATAAAGTTTCTAGATTTTACTATTACAGTAGCGCAGACTTAGGTTGTATATTTGTAGTTATGTTTAAAATAACCCTAATTACTGCAAAACGATTAATCAACCACATAATATATGGACACAAAAAATAATGGTGGTTTCACAGTTTATACTTCGATCATTTAAAAAATAAATTTCATTGTTGCTGTTAAATTTCATGGATTTCTAACTATGTTTCTTACCAACCATCAACATTTTCGATGGACAAACCATGTTCGGACGACTTTTTTTGATAGAGTACACAAACTAGACTTTAATATCATTGTAAACTTAAAAAAAAAAATTAAAATTGACAATTAATATATTGACTTGTCATCCTTATAGTATAATATTTGTCTTATCAACACTTTCGAGTTGTTGGTTCCTAACATTTAGAGACCCTTCAAAGCTATTGGATGCTATGTTGAAAAATATCTTGTTTAAATAATTTTTTGTCTACATATCATATCATGTTTAATTTATATTTGAAAAAAATGGGAAATTGAATTTTTTGACAAACAAAAGAAAATCATAGAAATTAATAAACATTAAGAAACTAAAATAAGTCGACAAAAAAGGTTTTATAAAATAAGTCGTCTTCTTTAAATTAGCTAACATTACGAAACTCTTTTTGATTAAAATCGTCAAGAAATTACTCGGTAAACTTATAATAAAGCTTAATCCTTAAAACTAGATTAAAATGGAATACTTTTTTGTCAACTAAATGAAATACTTTAATTATATAATAAAAACAAAACTAAATATTTCCGAAATTGAATGTAGTTAAATAACATATGACTGATGATATTTAAAGCAATGTCAAATGAGAAATGGAGTTAGGCGAGTTTGGGATTTTACTTTTGAAATGTTAGCATACTTTGTTTATAAATTAAGGAGTAGTCAAAGAGACGTCTCTTCTCTTTCAATCATCATGACTTCTATGCCTAGATTTACACAAACGGTAAAGACTTTTATGAGTTTTTTCAATATAATTTCTACCATATTGGAATTAATATTTATAATCAATTTCAAAGGTTATTAACAAGTTGGCTCCTATGGTATTCGTCGATTCAATAGAGATACATCTTAGGTTCTAGATACATTTTTTTTTTATTTAAATATATTACAATATTATGGTAAAACATCTATATTATGTGTTATACACTTTGTTAGTGCGAATATTTTTACTAATGCGACATTACTTGTAAAGCAAAGTTCTATTATATGTTGTTATAATGTGTAACAAAAAATTACTAAATGATTCTTATTCCAAAGCATATAAATCCATATATCGATTTACGAAAAAATGTATTGTACGTGACGTCATAAAAAAATATATCAACTTTTTTAGTTAAATACACGCATGATCCCATATGTTACTAAACTAATAATATAGACAAAAATTTACCCTGGGCATACCCGGATCACGTCCTGCTTATCACAAAAAACAAATGTGGAAAAGTTAAAAACAAAAATTTTGGTATAGGAAATAATTAAACATTCTAATCAACAGAAAGTATATTGAGTTAAATTTAAAACATAAGAATAAAAAAAAGAAGAAGATTAACTAGTGTACACATTTTGATGCGTACATATCAGAGCTATGNTAATCAACAGAAAGTATATTGAGTTAAATTTAAAACATAAGAATAAAAAAAGAAGAAGATTAACTAGTGTACACATTTTGATGCGTACATATCAGAGCTATGCACTCAGTTAAAAAGGAGGGTTGAAAAATTACTAAAAGTATAAATTAAATTAAAAGAGTTTAAGTAATGCAAGTAAACACAATATTATTACAAAGAGACATATAAATAGTAGCCTCCATAGTTCTTGGGAAAGCAACATACTCGATTAAGTGTATGTACCTGAGAAACGAATCAGATTTCGATGTCTTTATGAGACACTTGTCTACTTCTAACTTTCACCTTAGGACAAAAGCACACACATGAAAATTGACGTGTCGATTTGTTTCGAATTTGGTTAGATTTGGGTTGTATCAATATCTTAGACTTTTTGTGATGAAAGTGAAACACATGTTTATGTAACACCCGATTGTAAATTTGATTAATATGACAGCCCAAAGAAGCTGATAACGTTATGATTTGTACTCAGTTTCGTGTTGTGATCTTTATGATTTGTACCATTACTCAATCGATTAAATGTTTTTTTTTTACTAAAATTCGTTTATATTTTTTTCGTAAACGGTTTTAAAATAANGTTGTGATCTTTATGATTTGTACCATTACTCAATCGATTAAATGTTTTTTTTTACTAAAATTCGTTTATATTTTTTCGTAAACGGTTTTAAAATAAATCAACAAACAATGAAGCTAGAAAGACCTTTTGCGATCTATCAAAATCAGAAGAAGTACCAAAAGTAGAACCCACAATCTTTTTAACTTACACGCTCAAATTTATGTCATATTCATAAGCAAATTAAAAAAGCCATCTGGTTACATATGTCTAATTCCTATTTGATGCACATCAACCTCCAACAAAAGTCTCTATAAGACAGGTCATTCCCAAAATTGAATTAAACATTTGAAGACTATAGGGCAATAGATAAGACTTTAAAAGCGAAGATGGCTACTGAAATATTATATTATATTTTTGTAGTTTTGTTTAGGTGTCAAATCGGTATCGGTGGGTGAGCGGTCCGTCCGACAATTTTTCATGAGTCTGTGGACACCTATGTGTGTTCGAATACTAGCACAAGCGGACTAGCGGGCTAAATTTTTTGCGCTCAAGCGTACTGCACGCGGGCAAGCGGGTGTCTGCGGACTAGTTCAATTTTATTTTATTTGCTTGTTTATTTCTTTTATTCGCATTTTTTGTTGTAATAACTTGATTTTTTTTTAATATACATTTATCATTTCAAATACAAATTATTTTTGACAAAATACACGTGTTTTTAAATAAATATTTAAAGTAGACCATGTATTTTAATCGAACAATGTATTATTTTTTGAATTTAGGCTATAAAAAATAATTAAACATAAAATAATTTATAACCTGAGGGCTATCCGCGGGCCGACCGCAAAGCTTGCGGATGGCCGCAGACAAAAATATTACATCTATAGTCCACTTGTAGCAGTGTGAGTTGGGCTAAACCAACGGACGGCCCATCCGATTTGACAGCTCTAACTCTAACTCTAGTCTTGTTACATCTCTCCTTTAAAAAACAACAAAAATCTTTTATTTTTCCTGAATTTAACTATTTTATAAACAGTATCTTATAGATATTTATTGAGCATAGAAATGATGACGCAGGGATGGTGATGCATATTAGAATCTTCTGCCGAGGGTTCGAACTTTAAACTTTAAAGGATGTGGTTCAAAACTTAAAAGGCATGACCATAGAAATTACATATGCTTTAGCATCTAATAATATGATCGGTTTACAATTAAATGTATGGTTTAATAATTTGGAGATTCATTTTTTTGGTTAAGGTTCAATGTATCAAATAGTCTTTGATAAAGCATGTGATATGATATTCCATTTAAAGTTAAACATCCCATTATCATATCCTCATATTCAAAAGAGCTCCACATTAACATTTTTAAATGGTTATTTAATATTAAGAAGAAGAAAACTTTGCAGTATTGACTCAGCCAATTGATCAGTATCTTGACTTTAATAAAAAAAAAAGTTTCAGTTTCACCTTCCTATTTTTTTAATTTATTATATTTATGGAATCATAAGGTTGGTACTTAACAAGTTAATATCATGTATAATATATTTTATCTTTATTTATCTGTAATTTTTTTTAAAATGGATTATATTTTAATAAGGGCTTCATTTATATTTTGATAACGAGACAAAAATAATGGTATTATATCTTTTTGGTACAATTTAAATTTTGTTACATATATTTTAATTTTATCTAGCAAGTAATTTATTATCCCTATATTAGTGCATCAATCGCAAAATATTATCTATGTGGATGTATTCGGATTGATTTGCAACAGGCTTGTATTGGCCGGTCGCAATTAATTAAATTTCATTGCAAAACAAAATAATGGCAATTTAGCGATGTCTTAGTGGCAAATTTTGTTTTGGTCGCTAATCCGTTGCAAAACAGTCGTAAAATAAATAGCGTTTTAGACGAAATAATACGTCGTAAATCAGTGAGTGCGAAAATCTGTTGCACTTCGTTGCAAATGACAAAAAATATTTGTAGTGATTGAAAAATAGTTAGAATGATAAAACATGTTGGAGTTTAATTTCATGACCATTACATTAATTATGACTTATGAGGACATCTTACATATACAAAATACAACATTTCATAATTAAAATATGTTGGAGATAAATTAAAAGGTTTGATTGTAGTAATTAAAAGATAATTACAACATTTGGAGTATAAATATGTTGGAGTATGAATATGAAATATGTTGAGTATGAAATATGTTGATTCGAAGAAATCTACAATTCGAATTTCGAAGTATAAATTAAAAGGTTAGTAAAAGTCTTCCATTAACAGTAAAAAAAAGGTGAAATTTCAAATTAGGAATCAAATGTAATGGATGTTGCCTAAACTCGGACACTACGAGAGTTGACTTTGATTAGTCGGAATATAATCGCCCAAAAAAGCAACAATTTTCGAAGATTTGTAAAGGAAAATAAAAAAGAAAGTAAATTACAAGCAAATCACAAACAATAATGGAAATAGATGAATATTAATTAAAGAAGCAAAATTAAAGATGACCGGCGATGATTAAGGTAAAAGTCTCAGCCGACACTTTTGGCGGGAAATGTGAAGACATCGTAAAAGTCCCACTTTTCATTATTACTGTCTTTTCTTTTGTCAAATTTTGCAACACATCACACGTTTAGACTTTAAAGTCAATGTTCAGTCAACATCATTATTCAAATGTATGGTTTGGTTTCAAAGATCATAAAGTACGGGTTTAAGCCTCTAAACCATGTTAAATGCAGATTTTATTGTTGAAGAGAAGCGAGATGTATGTGTTTATGTAATTCGATTGGGGCTATTCAAGAACTGAACACATATTAGTGTCTGAAATTACCGGGAAAAAGGCAAAATTCATGATACGCTCCCGAAGTTTATTTGGGCTTTTAAGGGCCACATTTTGTAGCCCACTCGATAATGGGATGACAAGGTATTAGTGAATGTGGTGAAATTTTGAAAGAAAAAAAAAGTTTGGAAAATGAAGAAGTTAAAAAAAAAAGAGTTTGGAAAAAATGTGGCACGAGACAAATCTACCGACACCGGAGAATATTCAGGTGGAGCCTAAACGAAACTACTACGCACCATAACTTTAGCTAGCATGGCCCATTAATAAAAAAATGGGCCCAATTCAATATGTCGCGTGTAGTTCACGGCTCTGTAAATGCGGTGGGGGTATCTACTATCTAGTCAGATGCTGTCCTTCACACAATAAGTCTCCATTTTCACGTGATTAATTTTTAGAGGTGGCCGAAAGAGAATTTGTAACTGCATTTTTTTTTTTTTGGATTGGGAGTTACACGGAAATTCAGTAATTAAAATTTTTGCCTTATTTTTTTTTCCCTTTAAAGTTTAGAACGAAAACGGAATAGAACGGGGATATGAAAAAAGTGAAAATTCTTTTCATAATAATTAAATATTTTTCAAAACTCAACAAAATAATATATTGTTTATTTAATATCAATTAAAATATTATTTAACAATAAAAATAAATTAATATAATTGATGATAATATCAAAAATTAATATTTAATACATCAAATAAATATAAAATATTATTATTTCTTTCATTATTTACTCAATTTACAACAACAACAAAAAAATTTATTGAAATTATATAAGATTATATAAATATAAAAAATATATAAGATTGTTTATCCACAATAATATATAAAATATGTTTTATATGTTTTTCCAACCGGATAATACGGAATTTTGAAAATTTAGGTTCTTATTTGAAAAATTAAAATTTGTTCTAATCAAAAATGCTTTTTATATATGAACATGATAGGTCAAGATGATACGATCCTACAAATGGAAAACATGCACATCCCAATTAATTTCCATGTTTTTTTTGTCTTAATTAATTTCCATGTTTGTTCATTATTTTTTCTGTTTAAGTATTAAACAAATCTTTGACAAAAAAAAAGTATTAAACAAATAATAGGATTAAAATACAAATAGAGGAAGAGGACTACGGACGTGTACAATGCACCTGGACGTAGGTGATAACATCTACGATACGGTAGTTGTTTCTAGCGTTTTCCCGTATTAACGTTCGGTATAAATTTTTCCGATATGGGCCCGTTTCCAGAAGTTTCTCAAAATTAATTTACCGCCGTCTGATCTACTACCTCACACGTGTACGCTTCAGATTTTATGATACAACTGATCTAAGCGCCTATATTAATCTCCGTAGCCACAACATTAGATCCTCATCACTAAACACAAATCACATACAAATTAAAATAACTCATCTCTCATAACATTTTCAAAACAGCAAAATACACGTGCTTCTCACATGGCTCCGGAGCTAACTCAGACCACAGTGACGATATCTAAACCGTCACCACCAGTCCAACCTGATCGAGCTTACGTGACATTTCTAGCTGGAAACGGTGATTACGTGAAAGGCGTCGTCGGTTTAGCCAAGGGGTTAAGGAAAGTCAAATCTGCGTATCCACTTGTTGTAGCGGTCCTACCAGACGTGCCAGAGGAACACCGTCGTATACTTGTGGAACAAGGATGCATTGTCCGTGAAATCGAACCCGTTTACCCACCCGAAAACCAAACACAGTTTGCCATGGCTTATTACGTCATCAACTACTCCAAACTCCGTATCTGGAAGGTACATAACATATAAAAATAAAAGCTCCTTCTTTTGTCTTAATCTGACTTATCCGTGACTAATGCTCTGGTTTGTGTTAACATGCAGTTTGTGGAGTACAGTAAAATGATATATTTAGATGGAGACATTCAAGTTTACGACAACATAGATCATTTGTTTGATCTCCCTGATGGCTATTTATACGCGGTGATGGACTGTTTCTGTGAGAAAACATGGAGCCACACGCCGCAGTATAAGATTGGATACTGCCAACAATGCCCGGAAAAAGTTCAGTGGCCCAAGTCTGAGCTTGGAGAACCACCGTCTCTTTACTTCAACGCAGGAATGTTCTTATTTGAACCTAACCTCGATACTTACGAGGATCTACTAAGAACCCTTAAAATCACTCCCCCGACTCCATTCGCTGAACAGGTAAAATAGCAACATAAATTTTGTGCGGTTTTGCTCTGTTTTCACCTATTTAAAAATATGGATTTGATTGTGCAGGATTTTCTGAATATGTACTTCAAGAAAATCTACAAGCCGATTCCTTTGGTGTACAATCTCGTACTCGCGATGTTATGGCGTCACCCAGAAAATGTGGAGATCGATAAAGTCAAGGTGGTTCACTACTGTGCAGCGGTGAGTTATTTTTGTTTACAATAATAAATTTATTTATAAGTTCTGAATTGATTGGTTCCTCTTTACAGGGTTCGAAGCCATGGAGGTACACAGGGAAGGAAGCAAATATGGAGAGGGAAGATATAAAAATGTTAGTGAACAAATGGTGGGACGTTTACAACGATGATTCCTTAGATTACAAGAAATCTGTAATAGATCTCGACAGAGATACCGAACTGGTGAATCTGAAGCCATTTATCACCGCCCTTACTGAAGCTGGGCAAGTCAAATACGTGACCGCACCGTCCGCTGCTTGATACCCAAGTTATTAGTAGTTTAATGTTCGGTAAAGTATTTTCTCTTTTTTTTTTCGGTTTTTTAAATCTGAGGGCAGCAAGTGGCTTCGGTTTGTGTCTGGTCGACAACCGCACATGCTGTCTCTGGCTTCAAGTTTTTTTTTTGTCTATATAAGTTGTGTTTTCCAGAATGTCGCTTGTATTTTCAATTCTTGAATTGAATAACATATTAAATATTTGGAATCTAAAGACGTGTAGGCATCACCATATCAGTTTGCAGAAAAAAATCAGATGCTAAAAGAATATAATGAGACATTGTTCAAAGAAGACATAAAAAATGTAGTCACATCAGAAAGAAAACAAAAACTTAGAATAGAGATAATAAGGGAAAGTAGAAATAGTAAAATGATTTTAGAGTTTGAGATGAGAGACGAGTAACAGAACAGCTTCTCTGACTTATAAACCAAACAAGCAAAGAGAAATCTGGCTAACCTCACTTCTATGCCTGCAGATACATCATATATATATAAAGGAATTGTAGCTAAACGAGAGAGAGAGAGAGAGAAGAAGAAGTAGGTCGTAGTTGATACCTTGTTTGCGATGTTGTTGGAGAGCCAGTCAAGTCCCTCATAGAGTCCTTCTCCAGAGGTGGCACATGTGCTCTGAATGTACCTGTTTATTTCAATTATTACATTAGATTATCTACGCCACAAGGGTTTTAGTGTCTGCATGTTTTGTTTAGCTTACCAGTGTCGTTGGCGGAGAGAGTGAAGCNATTACAATTTTTACATTAGATTATCTACCCCCCAAGTGTTTTAGTTTCTGCGTTTTTTGTTTAGCTTACCAGTGTCGTTGGCGGAGAGAGTGAAGCCCAAGCTTGTCAGTTATCTCAGCAGCGTTCATTGCATTAGGAAGATCCTNCCCAAGCTTGTCAGTTATCTCAGCAGCGTTCATTGCATTAGGAAGATCCTGTTTGTTAGCGAAAACAAGCAGAACTGCATCCCTTAATTCATCCTGCCAAAAATTATGACAGAAGTCAAAACCAAATGATCCGACATACCCTTAAAATTAATTGATTCTTAAACATAGAAAAGCATAGAAGGATATAATGAGTGGAAATACCTCATTCAGCATTCTGTGAAGCTCGTCCCTGGCTTCAACAACACGATCACGGTCATTGCTGTCCACAACAAAGATAAGTCCCTGTGTGTTCTGGAAGTAGTGCCTCCACAATGGACGGATCTGGATTATCAAGAAGGAAATCATTACAAAAAAGTTTGATCACAATTTTACAAGCAGCACTGTTAACATGGGAATATCATACGGACAACGACTTCTATTTGAATATCAAAGTATGCTCAATATTCTGGCTGATTTAATATAGCTAGGCTCCGCCTTGAAACTCCCAAAAAATTGTTGGGGGCCGCATACAAATCTATAATTTAGGGGCTACTTTGATTTTTTTTTTTATATATACAAAAAACTGGGGACTAAATCAAATGGAAAGTACTTTCAAAAATTTGGGGGACTGAGGCCAAGGTTTCGTTTCACTCTAATAGAGACCGGCCCTGCATTTAGCTAATCAAATTGTAGAGTGCTGGTATAGGAACGTAATACCAACACTGAACCTAACAATCAAAACATTCTTGAACAAATGACTCTATACATGGATAAATATAGTAGCAACAATACTTGGATAATACTCTATGTTTACAAGATAAGGAGTGTAATGAAGTAGGAAATATACCTTGTCTTGACCCCCGACATCCCACACTGTAAAGCTAATGTTCTTATATTCCACAGTTTCAACGTTGAACCCTGAAAACAAAAAAAAGATTCGTCATTTTTCTCATACGAAACAAGTACAACATTCAACAACAATAGGAGGTGTATGAAGTGACTCACCAATGGTGGGAATAGTGGTCACGATCTCACCAAGTTTGAGCTTGTACAAGATTGTCGTCTTACCAGCAGCATCGAGACCCACCATCAGANTTACCAGCAGCATCGAGACCCACCATCAGAATACGCATCTCTTTCTTCGCAAAGAGCCTGCTGAACAACTTTCCGAATGATAGCCCCATTTTTCCAAGCCTGCACACAGAAACACATTGATAAATTCTATTAAAAAAAAAAGGAACAAAACACAATTGAAGAATCATCAATCTAGCGGATGAGATAATAAGATTATGAACTGAATCGGATCTCATTCGTATTCAACATGTCTGGATCGAATCTAGATCCTAATTCAGATGTAATTACGGCGAATCATCGACTGTTATAAGAGAAGAGCGTAATCTAAAGAGATGAAACTAATATAATTTTGATTTTCTAACAAACATACACAGATCCACCATTAAAAACTAGCTAAAACACGATCAAACACATATATTCGTGAAAGAGAACAGAAGAACACACAGAGATCTGGAAATGACGACCGATAAGATTCCGGATCGGGATAGATAAATTCAAACAGAGGAATCAGTAGAGCGAGCGAGAGAGAGGGAGAAGAAAAAAAAAAGTACCGAAGAAACAAAGCCTCACGAGATCTAAGCTCTCTCTCTCTCTATCGATAGTCGTCTAAGAAATGGCCTTCGAACGTTTCACGATGATTATAGAATCGTGTCCCCACTAATTAAATATCTTAATAACCACCCTGTGAGCGTTAATAATACGTCGAATATATCTTTTAATTTTTTAAATATATATATGTCATTGGTGGTTTTTTTTTTATGGGCCCATTGAGCATATTTACAAGGCCCATTGAGCATATTGACTAATAATTTAGGGTTAAATGCAAATAAAACCCTAAGTTATTTCGTTTTAACGTATTTTCCCCCGATTTTATTAGGTGTTTATTAAAATACCTAAGTTTTTAATTTAGTGCAAATTTTCCCCTGATTTTAACGGCGTTTAAATTGATAACAGCGTTTTATAACTAAAAAACTTAAAAAGTGTATTATGTGAGATTTGAACATCGGACCTGAAACTCAAACTAAACACTTCAACATCAAATATTACCAACTAAGCAAACTCGAACTATTGACATTTGCTATAAGATGGAAATATATAACGTAATTAGATTCCTCTCTAAACCCTAAAGATCGAGTCACATCTAGCCAGAGAATCAATGGAACAACAAGCAATGGTCCAGAGAAGATTAGCTGTTCTGGTCGGGTGAAGGAACTAGCTTCACGGCTTCCATTATAGTGGACATGGAACTCAGATTTCCTTCGATTAAACCTACTCATCCTTATAAAAAATGAAGCTATTGATTTTAATCTCATCACAGATTTTTTATTTCAGAGAATTGGTTACAACTTCCTAAAAGAACAATTTCTACAGTGATCTCATATTCTTGTCATAGTGGTGGCTGGTGATCTCATCAAAAATGATAAAGAACATATCGGACCATATTCTAGTCCCAAATCTCTGATCATCGGTTTAAAAAAAAAANCGGGTTAAAAAAAAAAAAAAAAAAAACCTCTGATCATCGAGACAGATGGAAAAGGATAAAAAAAAAGGAGATGAAAAATAAATTAATGATTATTTAGTTACATGTTATAGCAAAAGCCAATAGTTTGAGTTTGCTGAATTGGTTAATGTTCAAGTGTTTGGTTTGAGTTTTAGGTCTTAGGTTCAATTCTCGTAGAATACACTTTTTAAGTCATTTAGTTATAAAACGACGTCGTTTTCTTTTTAATGAAACGACGTCGTTTTGACTTCCGTTACCAATTTAAACACTGTTAAAATTAGGGGAAAATTTGCACCAAATTAAAAACTTAGGTATTTTAATAAACCCATAATAAAATCGGGGAAAAATACGTTAAAACGAAATAACTTAGGGTTTTATTTGCATTTGACCCAATAATTTACGCATTTTTCACTCACCTGTTCATCCAAACGAGTTCGAATGAGATCGTAGTCTTGTTTTAGTTAACCAACCACACACTAATTTGTAATATTTTTTTTTTTTATAAAGTAAACGTTTTATTCCAGGGATAGCTCGTAAATCAAGCGAAAGCATTTACATCAACCGTCGATAGGTTAAAGCATTACGGGTAAACCGAAGTGAGGATGAAGAGTGAGGTGATCTGCCAGCGCGCGCTTAGTATCGCCAGAGAGATTAGGCTGGAAACCAGAACGATCTTTTAGCACTTGTAATTTGAGCGGTCGTACAAGACCTCCGAGTAAAATACAAATTTCTTTTTAAGATTTTTTTTTTAAATATATATAAACTAGTGCACAAATTTTTAAAAACTCTATTTTATCATACTAAAAAAAATATGATTAATAAATTTTCGAACAGAGCCTTCCGATATTATGAGACGGCCCTGCCAGAATGTTGAAGAATCATTGTTAGTACGGTTTTGGCTTCGGTTAATGAAATTTTTTGGCCAATGCAAACTCTTGGTCCAAATGAAAACGCAAGGAAAGCATTTCGGTGATTAGCGGCTCGAGAAACGCCATTTTCAAATCTTAGTGGGTTGAATTTGTTAGCAACACTTCCCCAAACGGCTTTGTATGTGTGCATCTTCATCATCGGGATGATTATGCTAGTGCATTTATGAATCATTAAGTTTCCTAACTTCATATCTTCTGTTCATGATCAGACCATATTGACCTCTGGTCCGTATAAAGGAAGTAACTCCATCAATACCATGTTCTTCTACTTAAATCAATAGTGCAGTTAGGTTAGGAATAAAACAGGGTTTCTTCAAGCACAAGTAACTCATTGCAATTACCGGTTTGAGTTTTGAATAGGTGTCTAAATCTGAGATTTTCTCTTTAACGCATTCATTGAAAATCTCATCTCTGAGTTTCTCTTGCCAATCATGGTGCAAGCTAAGTAACATTGTAGTCATGTCAATGTTCATTTTTTTTTTTATCAAAGTCAATGTTCATCTTTTTCTCATACTCTTGGATGATTGTGGAGCTGTTAACATTATTATTTTTTTTATTTTTTTTGTTAACATTAATTTATGAAATTTACTATTACTATTCTTTTTCGTTCTTTTTTTTTTGTCAAGATTACTATTACTATTACTATTTCTATGAATAAGTTATTCATATTTGTTTTAATATTAGAGAAAATCATATTATTGAAATTTGCAACTATACTAAAATAAAAATAAAATATGTTTCGTGTATTCTAGATATCTTCTATAATTTATTTTTTAATATTCTTGTAAGTTTAAATAAAGACATATTATTATTCAATCCCAGTAAGTTTGATATAAAATTTTGGGTTTAAATATCTAACTTCTTTTTCTCAATAAATAGAAAATATAAATTTGGTTAAAAAAAGACGAACATAAACTTTTTTGTTTGACGAACATAAGTGTAATATTTATAAATTGAAGTTTTTTATTTAAAATTTTCGTTTTAATATCCTCTAAAATATAATGTTTTTAATCACATTTTACAATAAAAAAAATAATTCAATAAATTTAGAAACTTCCATTCGACTAGCGCTTTAGCAACAACACATACGTAACTTCAATTTGATAATGGCAGAATTTATTACATTTAAGAAAAAAAAATATTTTAGTTTTAATTTATAAAATTTATTAGTATTATTTTCATAAATAAATTATTCATAGTTGTTTTAATATTTTCTTCGACATCTTTAAAATTAATTAACGACAGTTGCAAAAAAAAAAAATAAAAAATAAATAATTTACGACAGAAAAAGGTACTCAATAAACTTTTAAAAATAGTTATTCAATCACGATAACTATATGAACATTTCTTTGTTATCGTGATTTGAGATTATAACATAGATAATTTAATGAGCTATTTTTTAAAATTAATTATAGATAAATTTCAACCTCCTAAATCATGAACATTTCTTTGAAACAATTATATGAAAAAAGTTGTTCCTAAATAATTTCAAATTAGTCATCAATCATATATATGTGTATATATGTATATATTTTTTATTTTCTTTCTCAATTTAAGTTTTAATACATATATAATCAATAATTCTAAAAAAATTCAAATGTTTTCTCCGATATACTACAAACCTGGCCTGCGTCTAGACAACACGTCCGAGAGAGACGGACGCTTTTTAAAACCAGATTTCTTTTTTTTTTTTAACTGATTAAAACGAGATTTAAATATATGTCATTTGTGCAATTTATTGATGGGCCGTACTAACTAGTCTCATAATTAGGCCCATTGGGTTTCCCCGACTAATAATGTGCGCTTTTTTTCA
>OVAW01000177.1:0-17382 GCA_900406365.1 Heliophila coronopifolia | reverse complement strand
TTTTTTTTTTTTTTTTTTTTTTTTTTTTTTTTTTGTTGGTTGGTCAACGATTGCTATTTTTAAGCTAAATTACAAAACCTATCTAACATTTATGAGATCATCTATGGAGTTTAGAGTTTAAAACATATGAATATATTGTAGATTTTGTGATATGATTATAGTTTAAAACTCAGTTTAAAAAAAAAAAAAAGTAAATGCAATTAATAAAAGCCCAATAGAAAAGAGGAGCCCAAAAAGAATATGTATATATGCCCACAAAGAGTTTAGAGGCCGAAAATGTTCTTGAAGCAGTTCGTACTCAAACCCAACAGTCCTATATTCGGGTTTCAAAGGGTTAATTGATTTGCCTTTATTGGCTGAAAATGGGAAGCTGAAGAACTTGTGAATATTGTCAAGAAATTTACTGAGCTTTCTACTTCTCATAGGGGAGAGAGATGTCAAAAGTTATGGTTACCACAACCTACCGTGGATTAGAGTTTTTGATTAGTCGTAAATATCTACTGTACACGGAATAAGTAGCGGCCCTGACATTATCTAAAATTTTGAGGGCTGGAAACAAAACTAAAATTTGCGGGCCATTTTCTTTTAAAAAAAAAGTTTTTTACGAAAAAAATAGGGCCTAAAACTATTGTTAAAAATTCGGGGGCCGGAGCAAATGTTTCTTCTGGCTCTTCTCAGGGCCGGCTCTGACACGGATCCATCAAGACTCCTCCGTGATTCTATTGACCTCAGCAATCTCTGAACATATTTGCAGGTCTTTTGGTGACTCATGCATGGTTCGTATTATATTTTCCATATTATTGTCGAAGTTTCCTGAATCGGTTCGAATATTAATTATATTCTTTTATATATATCTTAATTCGGTAGATGGTATCGTAAGATTAAAGTCGCTTCACAATAAGCCTTCCTTATATTGGTTTTTAGTTATCGTTATAAAAATGAGAAATTTAAGAAAAAAGAAGAAATTAATTAAAAATACTCGTCATGTAAGTAATTTGTATATTTGAAACTTCAAGCACACGTGTGTACGTGGTGTGGGGTTAGAGAGAGAGAAAGAGGTTGGTCTTGTTCTTGTCTTTGACTCTAACCAGTCTTTTTCGTTGCATTTTTCTTCACTCTCAAGTCTATCTATCATCATTCTTTTAACGATTACATTTTATTTTTTTCTAACCAAAAAAAAAGACCCACTTCTTGCTTCTTCTTCACATCCCCTTTTCTTCTCTCTCTTTCTCTATTAGAGTCTCTCTCTACTCTACCCATCAATCCCAACAAACACTTCTCTCTCTCTCTCTCATATTCATATGATCATTACAAAGCAATCCCCACAAATCATATCATCTTCTCCATTCTTCCTTCTTTCTTACAATCTCTCCATATTCCAAATCTCTTTCTTACAATGATGATGAGGAAACCGGACACTACGATCAAAGACAACAAGAGCAAGCCGAACCATGCATGTAATGTTGTTACCAACAAACCTAAGCTAAGAAAAGGACTTTGGTCTCCTGATGAAGATGAGAAGCTTATAAGGTATATGTTGACTAATGGACATGGCTGTTGGAGTGACATCGCTAGAAATGCTGGTCTTTTACGTTGTGGTAAAAGTTGTCGTCTTCGTTGGATTAATTACTTGAGACCTGATCTTAAACGTGGCTCCTTCTCTTCTCAAGAAGAAGATCTCATCTTCCATTTGCATTCCATTCTTGGTAACAGGTAAAAATCAATTTTGAACACAATTTAGGTTTAGACTAAGTTTGTCTAATTAAGAACATTGTACCAGGTGGTCTCAGATAGCTACAAGACTTCCAGGCAGAACTGACAATGAGATTAAGAACTTTTGGAACTCAACATTGAAGAAGAGGCTAAAGAACAACAACAACAACAACAATACATCTTCAGGATCATCACCTAACAATAGTAATAGTAACTCTCTGGACCCAAAAGAGCAACAAGTGGATAATCACATGGCTGGAGACAAGTCAAATCCAATGATGATGGATAGCTATCATCAACATGAAGACATGATGATAATGGGGAACACCATGCGCATGGACTCTTCTTCCTCATCTCTCTCATACAATTTTTCACCCATGGGATTAAACCAGTTTGATCCATTGATGATATCAGTCCCGGATCATCAATATCACCAAATGGGAAACACAGGGAATGTGTTTAATGTTAATGGGTTGGGAGATTTTGGAAATTCAGTTATTGATCCGATTAGTAAAAGAGTATCAGAAGAAAGTGAATGGTTTCTTCCTCCATCGGAGAATACCAAAGCTGTTGCTTGTAATACAAGTAATAACCTAGATTTAGAAGTTCTAGATCCTTGCTTCAAGGTAGAGAACATGTTGGGGACTGAGAATGGTTCATGGGAAATCGAAAACCCTAGAATTGGAGATTGGGATTTAGATGGTCTTATTGATAATAACTCTTCTTTCCCTTTTCTTGATTTCCAAATTGATTGACAAAATCTCTATTTCATTCTATTTTCTTTTACTTATTCTTTTTTTCTATTCGTTATTCTCTACACATATTATATCATCAATGGGGGGTATCAGAGCATATACTTCTTTCCGACCATGGATCTCGAACTTGAAGTTGGTTTTTTCTTTTTCTTTTGTAAAGTCATAAAAATTGGTTACATTTTTTTTAGTGTCCTATTCTTTTCACATCATAAGTGTATTATTCAATAATATTGTTTACTGAAGCAAGAGGTGTATATATATATGGTTTATATGTATAGTAACCATGCATGGTTCCTATATATATAGTTTTATTTGCTAAGGAAGTACTTAAATAATGGCCCACTTGATGAGGTTATTAGTTTGTTCATTTGTATAACTTTCTCTTTCTTTCAATTTTTTTTTTGTATAAATCTGAGTATGATGTGTAAAACACGGTTTCGTAATAAAAAAGCATTATCTATCTACCTAAACTCGAATTGATTTACGAAAAAAAAAAGGAATTATTGTGTCCTAATATATCATCATAAGTCATAACATACGCGCTTCAGCTACAAATCTAAATTTAGAGTCTATCATAACGAACAACTATTGAATTTTGGTCTATAATTTCAGTTGGCTTGTTCAAAATCCGGTTTTGGTTTAATTTGTTTGATATAATAATATAATACCTATTCAGCTTAAAATCAAATTTGGTTTGGGTTTGATTTGGTATTTCAGTTATCCCATTCAGTTCAGTTTTTATTCACACGTACGCCCTTATAAAACTTGGTTATACGAAGCTAGTGTAAGAACACAAAACTGTGTTTAATTTGTTGTGTCGTGTCGTGTTGAAGGAGCATTCATCAGTTTCATGAAATGGCCACAAAGACGGTGCATAATCTGTAGTACAGATTTTACATCTATTAATTAAATATGACAATTTTCGTTAATTACAAAAGGAATGGAAAATTGTTTGAATAAATATGGAGGTTCCTAGGTGGAATAATGATTAATGCCTATTTAAACTTAAGCATGAAGCAAATTGGATGATTATAAGAACAACAAACACGCATCATGACTTTTGTAATTATAGTTTTCGCCACCATTAAAATAAAAGGAAAAAAAACGCAATAATTAATGCTTAATATACCATTTATCATTGAAAACATTTCAAAGATTAACCACACCAATCATATGATTCATATTACTCTCTCAGAACTATATATGAAACTCATCCCATCATATATAGTTTTCTCTCATTACACACTTACAAAACCAACCAAACCAAACCATAAAAAAAGATATTGTAATGGAGAGAAGTGAAGAACACTACTCAATCTACTTTGTCCAAAGCCCTCCATCAGTGGTTTTCGACAACCTGGAATCCGAATTCCAATCTCCAACTCGATCTGACTCGACCCCTTTGGTCCTCGCCCGCATAAGTGAATTCCCAAAATCTCAAAACAACTTCTTGTATGAGGAGGATGATGAGAAGAGGTTGATGAAATATCGGAGCTCCGATTCCATTTGGTGGATCACTATACAAGTATTGTGGAGGTTTTTGTTTAGCTTTGGAGTGGCATTACTTGTCTTCTACATTGCTACTAAACCGCCTCCTCCTAACATTTCTCTTGGAGTAATATGCACCTTCTCCTAATTTAATGATTCCACCTTGACTTGAAATTTTGGGGTTCGGAAGCAAAAAAAAATATATATATATATAAAAATTGTTAATTTAAAATTTTGGCGCAAAAAAATAGTATTTCATAAAATTTGGGGTCTGCATTTTATAAAAAAAATAGTATTTTAAAAATAGTAATTTATAAAATAAATTAAATAAAAAATTTAAAGTTTAGATTTAACTCATGTTTCTTCAGGCTCTGCTCAGCGCCGGTCTTGATTGTACCTAAAATATATACATGTGTAATTTTACAGATAGAAAGTTTGAATAAATTCCGACTAGAAGAAGGCGTGGATTCACATGGAGCATCGACAAAGCTTCTCACTTGCAATTTTACTACAAAGATCATAGTAGATAACAAATCTAATGTCTTTGGTCTTCACATCCACCCTTCATCTATCAAACTCTTCTTTGGCCCTCTCAACTTTGCCAAGGCACAAGTAAGTGTTGAACCTACATATTTATTTATATTCGATACCAAATTAGTTATATGCATCCATACATCATTTAGGGAACTAAACTATATGCGTCGAGCCATGAGTCGACCACATTTCAGCTATATATTGGAGCAAAGAACCGGGCAATGTATGGAGCGGGAAGAGAGATGGATGATATGCTTAAATCTAGAGCTGGATTGCCTTTAATACTACGGATGAATCTAGTCTCCGATTTTCGAGTTGTTTGGAATGTTATAAACCTTAAGTACCATCATAAGGCTGAATGTTTATTGCTTCTTGCTTATAACAAGAGATACAATCAAGTTACAGTGGTTAGAGAAAAATGTAGATTTGTCTCTTAAATAATTCGTTATTCTCTTCACTTACATAAAAATTTTGTGCGCTCTCCTTATCTTTCTGTTGTTATTAATCATATCCTTAGGACTGGACAAATTTACCGAACCAAACTGAATACGCTTATTCGGTTTTTTTTTGTGAATTCACCATTCGAAGCAAATTTATTCTTATTCGATATTTGGTTCGGTTCGGTAAATTAACCGATAAAAATAGTTCTGTCTCTTAAGTAATTTGGTTGCAAAGCAAATTAGAAATAAAAATTTTCTCAGTTGACCAAAAAAAAAAATGTTTTTATAACATATTAGAAAACCCGTTTGGGGAAAACCGCCAAAAAAATAATTCCTAGGGTGCAAATGGTTAAAAGTAACAAATTCTAGAATAAAATCTATATTCCACCAAAAGTTCATCATTGGTCAAAATATCTATTTTAATTAACATTTAATGGGACCTACATAATTGAAACAAAACCCCTATTTTACAGCTGTAATTTTGTGGAAAAAAAAATACAAGTGATAATTTTTCCTTAAAATTATTTTTATTCCACTAATCGTTCTTTTCTAATTCTCATTCCACTTGCTTATTAGCATTTGCACCTTTTAGTTTTTGCCAAAAAAAATTTCGTGTATTATAATAAAACTTTTGCTGATTGGTCTCTTAATAATTGATGTTTTTTTTTTGTACACTGAATAATAGTATGAGATCTTAAGAGACTAGAGGTTTACAGCCGTTAGATTTCATGCGAATTTTAAAAACAATTAAAAAATATCTTTTTCCCGCCCAAATCACAATTTTCAAATACCGTTGAGATCTTTTTGGGTAATTATCACTCTTTCCTTCGCTATTCTTATCGTAGAACTCTCTCGTCCCTTACGATGGCTTCCAAACGTCCGCTGCAAAGCAGCAACAATGTCAATGTCCCCAAGGCGCCGGCATCAAAAGCCGGGAAGACGATCGAGGAGATGTACGTGAAGAAATCGCAGCTTGAGCACATATTGCTCCGCCCTGATACTTACATCGGATCCATTGAGAAGCATACCCAGACGCTTTGGGTTTACGAGAACGACGAGATGGTTTACCGCTCTGTAACCTATGTTCCTGGTCTTTACAAGATCTTCGACGAGATTCTCGTTAATGCTGCTGATAACAAACAGAGGGATCCGTCGATGGATTCTGTCAAAGTTGTGATCGATGTTGCGCAGAATCTGATCAGCGTTTGTAACAATGGAGATGGAATTCCTGTCGAGATTCACCAGGAGGAAGGCGTTTACGTGCCTGAGATGATTTTTGGGCATCTATTGACGAGTAGTAACTACGATGATAATGACAAGAAGACCACTGGTGGAAGAAACGGTTATGGTGCGAAGCTTACCAATATATTCTCCACTGAATTCACCATAGAGACTGCGGATGGGAAGAGACTCAAAAAATACAAGCAGGTAGTGATTGCGTCTGTGTTTAGGTTAATATCGATTTAGGCCTTTTAGGAACTTCAATTTTTCTCTGGTGATGTTTAGGTTTTTGAAAAAAATATGGGGAAGAAGTCTGAACCTGTTATAACTAAGTGTAATAAGAGTGAGAACTGGACCAAGGTCACTTTCAGACCTGATTTGAAGAAGTTTAACATGACTGAATTAGAAGATGATGTGGTTGCTCTTATGAGTAAACGAGTGTTTGATATTGCTGGTTGTTTGGGAAAGACTGTGAAGGTTGAGCTGAATGGCAAACGGATTCCAATCAAATCATTCGGTGACTATGTTGATCTATACTTAACTGCAGCCAATAAATCAAGGACGGATCCACTCCCGAGGTTTGTTCTATGATCGGTTAATGTCCACTTGTTATACAATTGTATCTTGAAATTGATTATGATCTTTTTGAGTTTTGTGTGATTAGGATGGTTGAGAAAGTTAATGACAGATGGGAGGTTTGTTTGAGTTTAAGTGAGGGACAATTTCAGCAGGTACGTATTTGACTTGATATTACCTTATTATGAAGAACAATTGAACTCTTAACAATGTATTCTTCTGCTACCAGGTCAGCTTTGTCAACTCCATAGCCACTATCAAGGGTGGTACACATGTTGATTATGTAACCAGTCAAATCACAAACTACATTGTTGGTATTGTGAACAAAAAGAACAAAACCGCTAATGTGAAGGCCCATAATGTTAAGAACCATTTGTGGGTATTTGTCAACGCCCTGATTGACAATCCTACGTTTGATTCTCAAACAAAAGAAACTTTGACTCTTCCACAGAAGAAGTTCGGGTCTAAATGCGAACTTTCAGAAGATGTACTGAAGAAAGGTATGCACGTGTTTAATCTGTCTTGTTGAGTCAGTGATAACTGGTTTCCAGAAGAGTGCTTAATCTGTCTTTTGTATTTAATTTTTTGTTCAAGTGGCGAAATCTGGCGTAGTGGAGAATTTGCTTTCATGGGCAACTTTCAAGCAGAGTAAAGATCTAAAGAAAACTGATGGAGCCAAAGTTAATAGGATTC
This sequence comes from Heliophila coronopifolia, assembly GCA_900406365.1. Classification (NCBI taxonomy): domain Eukaryota; kingdom Viridiplantae; phylum Streptophyta; class Magnoliopsida; order Brassicales; family Brassicaceae; genus Heliophila; species Heliophila coronopifolia. The sequence goes on along the minus strand of OVAW01000177.1, from coordinate 9,962 downwards.
AAGTTGAGAAGTTGGAGGATGCAAACGAAGCCGGAGGGAAAAATTCCCAACGGTGTACCTTAATTTTGACTGAAGGAGATTCAGCTAAAGCTCTAGCTGTAAGCAGCTCTGACCATCAGCTACCACTTTAGTTTTTACTTCAACACCTAATAATTTTCATGTTCAGATGGCGGGCCTGTCAGTAGTGGGTCGTGACTATTACGGTGTGTTTCCCCTTCGAGGAAAGTTGTTGAATGTAAGAGAAGCCAGCACCACTCAGATTACTAACAATAAGGAAATTGAAAACATCAAGAAGATTTTTGGACTGAAGCAAAATATGAAATACGAGAACGTCAACTCATTGAGATATGGCCATATGATGATCATGACTGATCAAGTATGTTTACATTTTAACTTCCTATCTTTACCCTCAGTGCATGATTCTACGTATATGTGGGTTTGAAAACTAATATAGATCTCTCCCTATATATGTTTCCTTAACTAAATTTTTCTTTCCATCCTGTTCAGGATCATGATGGTTCGCATATAAAGGGGCTCTTAATTAATTTCATCCACTCTTTCTGGCCGGCATTACTCAGGTTTCCATCATTCCTAGTTGAGTTCATAACACCCATTGTTAAGGTAAGTAGAATAAGTTGATCCTTTTCATAATATCTTAGATTGCTTGATTGACATAGTAGATAAAAGGATGTTAATAACTGCCATGAACGTATCTACTCAGGCTACCCACAAGACTAAAGGAGTTCTGTCATTTTACTCAATGCCTGAGTACGAAGCCTGGAAAGAAAGTCTGAGCGGTAATGCAACAGGATGGACTATCAAATACTATAAGGTTTGCTTTCTATTTTAACTATTAAGAAAACTCTTTTGGTAGGTGCTTATATTCTCTCTGCAGACTAATTGTTCTTATATATCTTTGCAGGGGTTGGGTACAAGTACGTCTAAGGAGGGTAGAGATTATTTTTCTAACCTTGATCTTCACAAAAAAGATTTTGTTTGGGAAGATGAACAAGATGGAGAATCTATTGAACTTGCATTTAGTAAAAAGAAGATTGAAGCCCGAAAAAACTGGCTTTTGAACTTTGAGGTATGGAGCGTAGTTGAGTTATTCTTAAATATTATCTGATCTTTGATTATTAAATCTTCTTGTATTGTCGTCACTTTTTCATTCAGCCTGGCACTCACCTTGACCAGAAGGAACCAAAAATTACTTACAGGGACTTCGTGAACAAAGAACTTATCTTGTTCTCCATGGCGGATCTTCAAAGGTCAATTCCCTCAATGGTTGATGGTCTCAAACCGGGTCAAAGAAAGATACTTTTCTGTTCATTCAAGAGAAACTTCATTAAGGAAGCCAAGGTTGCCCAATTTTCTGGTTATGTATCAGAGCATTCAGCTTACCATCACGGTGAGCAGAGTCTTGCCAGTACCATCGTCGGTATGGCTCAAGATTACGTTGGCAGCAACAATATCAACCTGCTTGAACCATTAGGTCAATTTGGAACACGAAATTCAGTAAGTATACCTGATAGAGAGACTGTTCTAGTTTATCCATATGCTTATTTATCACAGCGTGCATGATTGTGGTTATAGGGTGGAAAAGATGCAGCCAGTGCAAGATACATTTTTACTAAGCTCTCTCCAGTAACAAGGGTCTTATTTCCCAAGGATGATGATGTACTCCTTAATCACTTGAATGAAGACGGGCAGAAAATAGAGCCAACTTGGTAATTCTTTACCCATCTCATGCAAGGGAATACATTTAATTTAATTTTTGTTTCTAAAACTTAAAATGTAAACTCTGCTAGGTACATGCCTATCATTCCAACTGTACTTGTCAATGGGAGTGAAGGAATTGGAACTGGGTGGAGTACTTTAGTACCAAACTACAATCCGAGAGATATTGTTGCTAATGTAAGACGTCTACTTAATGACGAAAGTATGGTGCCTATGGATCCTTGGTATAGAGGTTTTAAAGGTACTATTGAGAAAACTGCGTCTAATGAATCTGGGTCTACCTACACAATCACTGGTGTCTATGAGGAGGTTGATGACACAACTATCCGTATTACGGAGCTACCGATCAAAAGGTGGACAGATAATTATAAGGAATTTCTACAAGGAATGAAGACAGATCATGGCCCCTTTTTTCAGGTAGAATGGCTAAAATTAGAAACTGTGATAATATTTTATATGTTTCACTTTAATTTATTCTTCTTTCTGCAGAGCATCAAGGCGTACAATGATGAATCATCTGTGGACTTTGAGCTTGCATTGACTGAAGAGAACATGATGGTGGCTCAGCAAGAGGGCTTGCTAAAAAAATTGAAACTAACTACCACAATCGCTACAACCAATATGCATCTCTTTGATAAAAATGGTGTGATTAAGAAATATGTGACTCCAGAAGAAAGTAAGAAAATATCCTCAAGTGTTGAATTAAATTTTCTCTTGTCTGTAAGATATACTAATTTTTAATCCCACCTTGCAGTCCTTGAAGACTTCTTCCACCTCAGGCTCCAATACTATGAGATGAGAAAGGTTTGAAAATCTTAATTGCGATTTAGTCTTTTACAGGATCTATTTATTTAACTGTCTGATGTATACAGAAAGTTATGCTGGAGAATCTGGAACTTGAGCTTCTGAAACTAGAAAATAAAGTGAAGTTTATTCTTGGAGTTGTCAGTGGGGAAATCATAGTGAACAACAGGAAGAAGGCTGATATTGTTAAGGACTTGCGACAGAGAGGATTTACACCATTCTTGAAAAAAGCTAAGCCTGTCGAAGCTGCAGTTGCTGGAGCAATTGACGAAACTGAAGAATCTGAAGAAAGCTCAGTGGCAGCTGCACCAAGCTCCACGTTTATAACTGGCTCAGACTATGACTACCTTTTGTCATTAGCTATTTCAACGTTGACTCTAGAAAAAGTCCAGGAGTTATGCGCAGACAGAGATAAAATGAATGAAGATGTTGAAGACTTGAAGAGAGCCACACCAAGATCTCTCTGGGACAGAGACTTGAAGTCTCTTGACATGGAACTAGATGTATGAATTCACAAATCTAACCCTCCATGTAGCTAACTTCCAATTTTTTTCTTTGATACATCTTTGTCCTTGTATTGCAGAAACTAGATTTGAATGATGCTAAAGCTGAAAAAGAGAGAGAGGCAGCACAAATCAAACTCAGGGCAGCTGCTGGAGTACCAAAAAAGGGTCGAAAACCGGTGCCGAAAAGACAAGCACCAAAGAAGACCACAAAGAAAACCAATAATTTAGAAACGACAGAGGCTTCCATTTCACCAATGGACACAGCAGGTTTGTATCGTGCTCAAATGGTTCCTTGTGTTTTGTTTTCTAGTATGAATCTAATATACGTTAATAACATTGTAAAGATAACTACGCTGCAGAAGTGGCGAAGCCAAAAGGTAGACAACCGGCAAAAAAGAAAGCAAAGGTATCTATTCTTACTCTTAACTGATAGAATCTACTATATATTACCATTTATCTATACTTATTAAAAAAGTATAACATTTAAAAAATTTATGAAGGAAAAATTCAGCAAAATAAAATACATTATGTACTACTAAACTATTCTTCAAACATATTTTATATATAACTTAATATATATAATACTAATCAGGTTTTTCTTTATTTGATATATAATTATATCATATTAATTATTTTCAAGTATTATATTTTCTCTTAATTACTGTATCATCTCATTTTGATAAAGAAAATGAATTATCATATTTTCGTATAATAACAATAAACTTTCCGCATATATTATGATATGAATTTCTAAAAAACAAATACTAATCATTTAGAATATGAAAAAATGAACATTTATAAAAAAAAACTACATCAGTTTTAAAATAAATGAAGAAACAACCAGAAATCTGCGTCCAAAATTTGGAAAGATTTAACATTACTTATAGAATAAGACGAAATTTTTTTCTCAACATAATATGAATAATAGGAAATGTTACACTAATGTTTTAGTGAAAGCTATTTCTAGCGGATTATTCCAACAAAACAAACAAAATTTTTTAGTCATTTTGAAACTATTTTGATGAGCCAATGTACTATCAAATGATTATGTAAAATTTGAAATGACTATATAATATTTATACGAACGTTCAGTTCTTAATTAACTAGACTATCTAGTTTATGTAAAAGAACTTTATTATAATATATTACAAAATTGTATCTATAAATTATTTAAGTTCTTTAAATTAAGAAATATACTTTTGTAATAATATATTTGGTAATGATTTACAACAAATACTATAACTAGCATTTAATTAAAATAATAAAAAAAATATTAAAATTATTTGTGATCATCGATAAAAATATTTTGTTTTCTAATTGGCATATCTTTTTTAATTTTAGAGATAATGTAGTTAATATTAATAAATAGATATATCAATATATATGAATTATTAGCATTTAGTAGACGAAATTATTTTTATTTATAAAATAAATGTGTATATTGGGAGTGATTAAAACTTGGTTTTTGTTTTACAGGATGATGAAGAGGATGATATGATGGATTTAGCACAGAGGCTTGCACAATACAATTTCGGTGCCACGTCCGACAATTCAAACAGTAAGATGTTAATAAGCACAGAATAATATGGGTCATGAAAATTTAAACTCGTCTTTTTTTTCAAAATGGATATATCAACAGAAGTAGCAATAGATTTGGATGATGATGATGACGTGGTGGTTGAGATAGCACCAGCAAAAGGAGGAAGAAAACCAGCAGCAGCTCCGAGAAAACGAGGACCAGCGGCGAGCAAGGTTACAACGGACAAAGCAGCGATTGGTGTGTCCCCGGAGAAAAAAGTGAGGAAGATGAGGTCGTCTCCGTTTAACAAGAAGAGTAGTTCAGTACTGGGGAGGTTAGCTAACAAAGACAAGGACAAAGAGGAGAGTATTGAGACTGTTGCTGCAAAATCAAGACCTCAAAGAGCAAACAAGAAGCAAATGAAATATATTTTGAGTGATTCAGAGAGCGAGTCAGGAAATGATTCTGAGTTTGACGACATTGAAGACTTCGAAGATGATGAGTAGAGAAAAAAAAGGAACCAACTTGGTTCTTTAGATTTGGTATTCTATTGGTACTAAAGACTTCCATTGTCATTACACTATGTCTTTAGACATTTGGTCTTATTAATAGACAATGCAAGGAAATAAGTAATAACTATGTTACTAGATAACATTTGCGTTTGCGCTGAAGTAGTTTAATTTTTTTTTTTTTAAATAAATTTGTTTAATAGTATATAATAGATGGTTTTCTTGCGCATATTTTTTAAAAAATACTAGATTTTTTGTATATAAGTAAAGTATTAGAATTAATTTTTTGTTAGTTATGATATATTTTAGGTAAATCATAAATATTAATTATTTATTCATAAATAGAACTAACTTGGTTCTTTATATTTGCTGCTCTATTGCTACAAAAGGCTTTCATTGTCATTACACCAAAAGTCTTGAGACATTTGGTTGGTTTTTTTTTTTTTTTGTCAAACATTTGGTTGGTCTTATTAATAGATTAAACAAGTAAAGCACGTTATTTTTCCATTTAACCAAAAAAAAAAAGTATATTATTTTTCCAAAATATGTTATCTGACGTGGAAGCACTTGATTGGAGAAAGCATGAACCACTTGGTTTCCATAGCCTGCGTCTTTAAACACCGTTGATTAAGTTTTGAGATGAAAAAAAAAGCATCTTTTTTATCTACAGCCTTCACACCAATCTCAATCTCTGAACTCACAAAAGAGACGAGCCTCTGCTACAGATAGAAATTAATCTACTGATTAATAATATAATTAATAATTATAATATAGATAATACTAATTATTATTATTGGAAAAAGAGCAAAGCGATCCCAAATCAATCTTCGAATTTTTTTTTTTTTTTTTTTTTAATCGGTTGGAGGGGAGAGGATAAATGGCCTTTCACGTAGCTTGTCCAATTACTTGGTATCTCCTAAATCTTCCTTTAAAGCTTCTTCACTGTCTCTCGCGTTTCTGATTTGTCTCCCTTTGTTTCAGCCGTCGGATCTGCTACTGCTCTCTAGGGTTTTCTCGGGCTCTCCATGGCGATAATGCGAAGGAGAAGTTTCTGTTAGAGGTGAACCAATTGGAAGAATTTCTCAAGGATCCTGGGGTTTCTTCTAGGGCTCTTACGGGAGATACGGTTCAGGTTAGGGTTCCTAAGGTTGTTCCTGCTCCTCAGACGGTTTTGGGGGTTGGAGATGGTGGTATTGGTTTTGGAGTTGATGAAATGGCGGAGGAGGCTTCGGCGCAGAAGAAGCGTGTGGCTTTACAGAGACAGGCTACCGCTACGGTGGAAGCTGCCGAGGATTATGCTCGGAGGTTTGAATATGGTGTCAAGGAAGTGAGTTTTGTTTGCATTGCTTTTTCTAGTTTTGTTCTTCTTTTGGGAACTTTCCCTATCAGTTACTTTTGTTAGGTCATGTTCTTTAGGAGAATGATACTGAATTTGGGATTTTGTTAACTTTTTTTCCTAGACATTTATCGCCTCAAGAAGCAAAGTTTTTTCCTTATTGACTTGCCTTCAATTGAGCCTCTTTTGTTTGTTTCTTGTGTAGCTTTCCTCAAAAGATCATGGTGGTGAAGAACTAGCTCAGACTGGCATGAATATAATGTGCAGAATGTGCTTCTTGGGAGAAAGCCAAGGAAGTGAGAAAGCAAGGAAGATGCTCTCCTGTAAAAACTGTGGAAAGAAGTACCACAAGAATTGTTTAAAGTCTTGGGCCCAACATCGAGGTACTTCATTCATTTTTTTTTCTCACTAGCTGAAGTCTTTTTAGTCTAATTGCTGTAAGTTGCAGATTTATTTCATTGGAGTTCATGGAGTTGTCCTTCGTGCCGGGTTTGCGAGGTCAGTTGAGTTTGTTCCAGTTTCTTATCTTCTTTTTTGTGATATCTGTTGCATTTAATGTTTCTATGCATCTCCAATTACTCGAAAAAGGATTGATAAAACTTGTTACTTTTTTTATAACGGAACAAGTTGTCTTAACAAAATAGTACCCCTTTGCTCTAAAAACTCAGTAACAGTTTAAAACCTTCTAGTTGAACTGCTATGTAGAGTGTTCTTAGATCTTTGAACCTGCCTCACTAAGTCTTTACCCTCCTTAGGTATGCCATAGAACAGGAGATCCTAACAAGTTCATGTTCTGCAAAAGATGTGATGCTGCTTACCATTGCTATTGCCAACATCCTCCACACAAGGTACTTGACAGATAACTTGTTCTTGCAATTATATTTGAAACAAATGTAAACTTCGCTTATTGAAGTTATTTGCAACACACAGAATGTAAGTTCTGGGCCATATCTGTGCCCAAAGCATACAAGATGCCACAGCTGTGATTCTACTGTCCCTGGAAATGGCCTAAGTGTCAGGTATACATTCTTATACTTTTGTAGGAAAGGCTAGTCTTGTAAGTGAGCCGAATAAGAAACTTTGTTTAGCAAGTTAAGGAATTGCAGATGGACCTATTCAAAAAAATCAACTGATAAGTATTTCTCTCTTTTTTTGTTTTTATGTAACAGGTGGTTTTTATCATATACTTGCTGTGATGCTTGTGGAAGATTGTTTGTGAAGGGAAATTATTGCCCTGTATGTTTGAAGGTATTTTAATTGGATGGCGCCCATAACCAAAACATTTAGTTTCCGTTAAACTTACCCATCTTTCGTTAGTGTGGCATTAACCACATTTCTTATCTTGTCTAGGTGTATAGGGATTCAGAATCAACACCAATGGTATGTTGTGATATGTGTCAACGTTGGGTCCATTGCCACTGCGACGGAATAAGGTCCTTCTTTATTATATAATATTGCAGATATTTTTATCTTGGTTTCATATGTTTATTTGATTTGGGAACTTTAGTAAGAATTGCAAAATGTATTTCAGTTATACTAAATCTGGATTTCTTTTGCCTCTGAAAACAAATCATGCAGTGATGAAAAATATCTGCAGTTTCAAGTTGATGGAAACCTACAATATAAATGTGCCACATGCCGTGGAGAGTGTTACCAGGTATGTAAGATCACTTTGTTACTACCCTTTCTTCTTATTTCCTCAGTTCATTCTTCCTGTTTTGTTGTATCTTATAAAAGTTAAATATTGTAATTTGCTAGTATGTTGATCAATTAAGTTTCTTGGTTTTCATATTATATCTTGGCTATCAGGTAAAGGATCTTCAAGATGCAGTACAAGAGCTTTGGAAGAAAAAAGATGGGGTGGACAAAGATTTGATTGCTAGTTTAAGGGCAGCTGCAGGTTTACCAACAGAGGAAGATATATTTTCGATATTTCCATTTTCAGATGACGAAGAAGATGGACCCGTATCTGGGCGCTCATTGAAGTTCTCTATTAAAGGTTTGGTGGAGAAGTCCCCAAAGAAAAGCAAGGACTATGGAAAGAACTCTGTAAATAAAAAGCATCCTAATAAAAAGGTTAATCACACAAAGTTAGAACCCCACCAGAATTATGAATCTGTGCGAGGCAGACTAGGTGGTGCTAATGTGGGGTTTCAGATAAATGAACAATCTGACGTTCATTCTTCTGTAGCTGGAATTTGCTCAACACATGAACCTAAGATTGTAAAACACAAGAGGGTTGATGATGTTATGGTGACTAATGAGGAAAAGCCGTCAAGGATAGTCAGAATAAAGTGTAGCAAAAAGCCTCATGATTCTGATAGCGAGGAAACCCAAAGAAATCCAGGCGATGATAAATCTGTGAAGGCAAAAAAGTTGGTTATTAATTTGGGTTCTAGGAAAATAAATGTTGGTGGTTCTTCGAAATCAGATGTTTTATCTCATTTACAGAGCGAAAAAGATCAGTCCTCTCCGGGTGGTATGTTGCAGTCTTTGTATCATTTACAGCTCTGTGGTTTCTCTAGCCTTTTCATAATGATGCATTTCTGCAGGGTATAAAGGTGATCAGACTGGTGAAATACGATCCCTGAAGATTTCTGGAAGGTTTGGGAAAACTCAATCTGAAGCAAGTAAAGCTACATTTGGGTCGATCACAGAGTTCCCTGCATCAACAAGTGAAGCAGATCATGTGGATGACAAAACACCCTCAGCATCTTTACAGAAAGAATCAAGACCTCTGCTGAAATTTAAACTCAGAAAACCTAATTCCGAAGAACAGACATCTTTGGTTACAACTTACTCTGAGGATGAAAAGCTAAGTTCTGCAAAGGGACAAAGATCAAAGAGAAAAAGACCTTCAAGCTTACTTGACAAGGCTTCTTTGAATGGTGACGGTGAAGCTACAACACATTCTGATCAGGCTAGTCCGAGGGGCGACGAAATGATGGATGCTAGTTGGATTTTGAAGAAGTTAGGTAAAGATTCAATAGGAAAGAGAGTTGAAGTCTGTGGATCTCTAAACTCATGGTAACTTATAAAGCTCTTGTGTTTTTTTCTGCTTATTGTATCTAAATCCAAATTTCTAAAACTAATAGCGACATTTCCTTTTTAAGGCATAAGGGAACAGTGACAGACGTTATTGAAGAGACATCCACATTGTCGGTTTCTCTAGATGATGGAAGCGTCAAAACATGTGAACTTGGAAAACAGAGTGTCCGTTTCATACCTAAGAAGCAAAGGAGGACGAGGAGTTGATTTGGACCATCGAGCAGCGTTTTAGTCACTAACTTCCCACGTGCAAGCCATGAATAAGATTCGAGTGGTGGGGCAATTCATGCTTTCTTAAGCTCTTTTTGGTGGTAATAATTCTGTGTAGATATTACTTATGATATTGAAGGTAGCTATGATCTTGTTAAGGCTAGATTGATATTTCTCTGTATAACTCACTCACTTGCTAGGTCCACACATTTTGCAGTCTCATGTTACTAAATTCAAACGAAAGCTTTTATGTTATAATGTGAAAGATTGATACAAAGTGATTATACAATTAG
>OVAW01000176.1:8003-20595 GCA_900406365.1 Heliophila coronopifolia | reverse complement strand
ATTAGTTTTAGGCCCCATTTTTTTCAATTTTTTTTTTTTTTTAAGTGGCCTACAAATTTTAGTTTTATTTCCGGCACCCAAAATTTTAGTCAATGTCAGAGCCGCTTCTGAGTTTAGATAAGATTACTCGTAGTTGGAGTAAATACTTTCTTACCAACAATAATCTCTGACATGCAATAATTTAGAGAATACTGTTCCATCAGCGTGTATGTTTTCAAGCTTCACCATATTCGACTGAGCTTTCAGGAGTGATCTTTCTTGGTTTACATCTATTACAAGTTAAATAACTGTAAAAACAATATTAATAAACTTTGTCATTGTTGTTGTTTTAAATATTGACAGAGAAACAGAGAACTATGAGTGATGTGCTGGATAAAGTTGATGGCTACCTCCAGAAGGTAACAGTAGTTTACTCAGTTTAAAAGTAAACAAGGCAAGAATGCACTCATTCTGAGATTGCAGCCCTGTCTTTTGTGCCAGGATTGGTGGGTCGACCTACTTCACAAAAATAACTATATGGTGTCGGAGTATAGTGGCAAAATGATTTTGCTGTTGGATATTTTAACTATGTGTGATAATGTGGGTGATAAGGCGCTTGTGTTTAGCCAGAGTATCCCGACATTGGATCTCATAGAACTTTATCTTTCAAGAATACCTCGTCGTGGCAAACAAGGAAAGTTCTGGAAAAAGAGGAAAGACTGGTATAGGTTGGTATCTTGTTCTTTTCTATTTGCATGAAAAGATTATGAAGGGCTCTTTAACTTCCCTTCATGATGCAGAATTGATGGAAAAACCGAAAGCTCAGAACGTCAGAAGTTGGTTGATAAATTCAATGAGCCTGAAAACAAAAGGGTGAAATGCACTCTAATCTCAACCAGAGCGGGATCCCTTGGAATTAATCTGTATGCTGCTAACCGTGTAATCATCGTTGATGGTTCATGGAATCCAACCTATGATCTTCAAGCTATATTTCGAGCTTGGAGGTATTTCTCAGACTACTCTTGGAATCAAAATCTGTCAATATAGCAATGAAGAAAATGTCGCTTAGTTACCAACTGATTGCAGGTATGGCCAAAAGAAGCCAGTATTTGCGTACAGGTTGATGGCACGTGGGACTATTGAAGAAAAAATATACAAACGTCAGGTATTTGAAAACCCGAAAACAGTTTTAAATTTTGAATATTTGTTTCTTTCAATGAGACATACATGAATCAGATCCATTAAACATGATTAGGTGACCAAGGAGGGGCTGGCTGCGAGAGTGGTGGATAGGCAACAAGTGCACAGGACTATCTCCAAAGAAGAGATGTTACATCTTTTTGAATTTGACGACGAGGATGAAAAATCTGAGTCAGTGACTGAGATAAGCAAGCAAAACGAAGCGGAACATAAACAGAAGGCTACTTTATCTCGTGTTGGTTGCTACTCTGACAAACTTATGGAGAATTTATTACATAAACACAGCCCCAAGTAAGTTTGCAAGAGTAACCAACCATATTCAAAATTTGTACTTACTTTATAATTCTCTCTCTCTGTCGTGGTTTCTTTTACTAGTTGGATTTCAAGTTTCCATGAACATGAGACATTGCTACAAGAAAATGAAGAAGAAAGACTAACAAAGGAAGAAAAAGACATGGCTTGGGAAGTTTACAGGAAAGCCCTTGAATGGGAAGAAGTTCAGCGAGTACCACTCAACGAATCTCCCACACTCCCAAAACCTACCCCTTGCATACAAAAAGAAACCTTACCCCAGCCAAAGGGGTTCAACAGAAGTCGTTTTGTAAACCGCAGCTGCACCAGAATCGCCCACCAGCTAACACTCATAAGCCAAGGAAGAAAAGTGGGTAGCAGCACAGTTTGTGGAGAATGTGGATGCGTCTTGAGGTGGGAAGACGTTATACCCGCATCCAAACTTTCGGACGTAGTAAAAGAGAATAATAATAACCTTTAAATTATAATGATTTTAGATTATATAGTTTTTCCATTGCCTAGATCAAATCTGGGCGTTGATTTTCTAATCATGATATGAAACTTGTATTTTGTAAATCTAAGAACAATTAAGGTTTTGTAAGAGTCTTATTGTATTGTTTTTTAGGGTGAGTGAGTTACATAAGGTTTGATTTAAGCCAATTTTAATTTGCGAACCACTTTGTTCGGAGATATGAATATATATATCTTTGGACATGTGTTGTAAAAGGAGAAAGTGGTCTATTAGATAAAGTCATTTCCTATTGTTCTATTTTTCTTAAGGTTTCAATGTTTGATGAGTGATTCAGGGCTATCTAACAATAGTAACCTAGGAAATAAATTTGAAGTATTACTATTCATTTTTCTTAATTATAATCTATATATAGAGTATATTTTTATTTTTTTTTGTAAAAACAAAACAATATTTATTTTGCATATAATTCAATTGAAAGAATATTAGTTATAATCAAATAAAATTTATAGTTGTTTTTGGTAATAGGTTTACAATTAAATTTACCTATCTTTATTTTAGAAAAACAACTTTACAATTTTTGTATCCTTAATTTATTTCTATTATAGTGTTAAAATGTTGTAATTTTTTCCTCATAAAAGGCATTTAGAAAAAATGTTTAAAGATTACCTTTTAAAATAAGTATTTCTTTTTGACTTGACAAGTAATATTATTATATAAGTTAAAAATTGTGTGGATGTCCGATAATGTGCACCCCGTGAATAAATGGTGTTTCTGACCCAACAAGCGATAGACAAATCCAATTCTTAAATGAAATTTGAGTATTGCTTTTTATTTAATTTATTTATATAATTAAAACGGTTGAACAAGAAGATATTGGCATAGGAAATTGCATCTGCTTGCTTTTGAAGCGTTAATAAGTTATTAAGAAAAACATCATTACCTCCTCATAGAGAGAGCTAAAGTTAGGGAAACCCAGAAAAGCCTTTTGAATTTTAAAACTAAAAAAGAAGGTGATGATGATCTTAAGTTATTAGTGAATTACAAAAGTAGATCTTGCTTCTTCTTCTTATTGTTTCTTTTACAGAGATTTTAATACCTCACGTACCAACATCTGGACCTGTACATTTAATTCCAATTTTACCCTTTTGCTTCTTCCTTCGTCCACTTTTGGCTATGCAAAAAAAAATTGTTAGTTTCATATTTGGACTTTTTTCGGTGGCAACTTTGAATTTTTTTATTTTTTTGTTATATATGCAAAATATAGAAAAATGAAATTCAATGTTTCTTCATCAATTTCGTAATAATCCGAACCTTGGGGATCAAAGTTAGTGTTAGATCTGATGAATTTTGACAATGAATATTAATTAATTTTGATGATTAGGGTTCTCAGATCTGAATGATTTTTTTTTTTTTTTTTATCGAATCTGAGTATTGAATTCATGAATCCGGGTGCAGTTGATGGAGCTCTAGCTATTGTGACTATCAAAATTCAAGAAACCCTAAATTCATGACAAAGACAAGAAGACTATGTAAGCATTTTTCCTTTTTTTTTTTTTTGACTGAGATAATTAGCGATGAACCTCATATTTGCCCTAAAATCTGTTTTCATTGTGTGATGTATTATTATTATTATTATATTCACTTTTTTTTTTAATTATTCTTTAGTTATTTTCTTGAGATATGGTCTTTGTTGTTGTTGGTACAGAAAGTAAATGGGGACAGAACTAATGAGAATTTGTGTGAAAGAAGAAAGTGAAGAAGTGCCATCTGTTCCTCCTGGTTTTGAATCATATCCTACTTTCATCTTACAAAAGGTAGTCTCTGGTGCTGGTGCTGATACAACCACCACTGCAATTGAAAATGTTTCTGTAACTGAACAAGCTAAGATGGAAGTTGAATCCGATGATGCGAAGTCTGCTCGGCGTAGACCTTGGACAAACTACAGTGAATGTGATGATGATGGTGGTGCTAACAATGACAATGTCACATCTCAAAATCTTGATCAAGTTAGCTCTCTTTTTTTTTTTTTTTTTGCTTTCTTTTCTTATGCCTAACAAACTTGTGTTTCCATATCTTTCTCATGCATTACTTTGTTGCAGAATTGTGTTGTGAAGCCTTCTCTACCAATGGGTGTGGTCCGGGGATGTGATGAATGTAAAGACTGCCAAAAGGTTTATTTTCAGTCAATGCTCACTTCAGAAATAACTTATAAATGTATTTTGCTTGAGCGTTAGATTTCTTATTCATGTATTTTAGTTGTTTCATGACCCTCTAACGTCATATTCATAAGTTTGCAGGTAATTGCGAGATGGCATCCAGATGAAGCTTGTAGGCCTGACCTTGAAGACGCCCCTGTCTTCTACCCGAGCGAAGAGGTTTGTTCACATTCTATACTTTCAAACCTTTTAAACTTCATTTCTTTGTGGAGAGATCCATAAACTGCAAACCTGTTTCTAGGACTTTGAAGACACTCTGAACTATATAGCTAAAATAAGACCAGAGGCTGAAAAATATGGAATCTGTCGCATTGTTCCCCCTCCTTCCTGGAAACCCCCGTGCCCATTGAAAGAAAAGCAAGTATGGGAGGTCTCTACATTTACGACACGTGTCCAAAGAGTTGATAAACTTCAAAATAGGAGTTCAATGAAGAAGATTCCAAAGCTTTCTAATCAAATGAGAAGGAAGAGAAGAAAGTGCATGAAAATGGGAATGGATGCTGTCTCTAATGGCAGGTGCGATCCCTGTTCTATTAGCACTGGAATGAGTGAACTTGAGAAATTTGGGTTTGAGCCTGGTCCAGGTTTCACTCTAAAAGACTTCAAAAAATATGCTGATGAGTTCAAGGCTCAGTACTTTAGAAAGAGTGAAACTTCTACAGACAACGAATATAAAGTTGGTGATTCCATAGACTGCTGGGAGCCAGCAGTTGAGGATGTCGAAGGTGAATATTGGCGGATAGTAGAGAAAGCAACTGAAGAGATAGAGGTGAAGTTTTGTTCCCTGTTTTTTTTTTCATTTTTTTTTGGTGTTCTAACGTCTACTACGGCCTCTTTATCTCCTAACTTCTGTGCTGATTTTTCAACATAGGTGCTATATGGTGCCGACCTTGAAACTGGGGTATTTGGTAGTGGATTCCCCAAGGTATCATCAAGTCACAATGCTTCTTCTTCGGACGAAAAATATGCGAAATCAGGCTGGAATTTAAATAACTTCTCAAGGCTTCCGGGATCCCTCCTTACGAAAGAGGGCAGTGATATTACTGGTGTCCTTGTGCCGTGGTTGTATATTGGGATGTGCTTTTCTTCTTTCTGTTGGGTAAGATTAATTTCTGTGAGTTGCATACTTTTATTTTGTGTGTTCAAACATTGCTAACAAGGGATATCTTCCTTTTACTGAAACCAAACATAGGCTCATTAGTGAAATTTACAACCACTACAGGATTCGCTTTGTTTCTGTATATCTATTCTCAAATGGTAGATAAATTTGATTGACTTTCTTTTCAACACATTCTGCCTATGGAAGTCTTCCCAGATGCTTAACTATCGTCATACTACCCAACATTTTCTTACTCCAATGGATGTATTTTTCGGTACTTTACATCTTATTCTTATTTTGCTTTTTATATTTTCCCTAAACAGCATGTTGAAGATCACCACTTGTATTCGATGAATTATCTGCACTGGGGTGCACCAAAATTGTGGTATGGTGTTGGGGCGAAGGATGCTATTAAACTCGAGGAAGCGATGAGAAAGCATTTGCCTGACCTTTTCGAAGAACAGCCTGATTTGCTTCATCAGCTAGTAAGTGCTAGATATATGATGAAATGAATCATAGATTTTCTGCTCTTTAATCATGGTTCAATAATGGTGATGTTTTATTTTATTATTATATTCACATATTACAGAGACCATATTCTGTGCCTGCAATTTGTAGTTAATAACCCTGTAGGAACTTCTATGATCCGTTCTTCATCATCCAACAACTTGACTTGAGTTAATACACTTTTAGCACATCATTTTTTTGTTATGGTTACATAAAATTGATCCTGCAATCCTATTTCGTGTAGGTTACACAACTCTCCCCGTCAAAACTGAAAACTGCAGGAGTACCTGTGCACCGTTGTGTCCAGCATGCTGGAGAATTTGTCTTGACTTTTCCCCGGGCCTATCATGCTGGATTTAACTGTGGATTTAACTGTGCAGAAGCTGTGAATGTAGCACCAGTTGACTGGTTACCTCATGGGCAGATTGCCATAGAGTTATACTGTCAACAGGGTAGGAAAACGTCCATCTCGCACGATAAATTGTTGCTCGGAGCTGCAAGAGAAGTAGTGAAAGCTGATTGGGAGTTGAACTTGTTAAAGAAAAATACTGCAGATAATTTTAGGTGGAAAGCATTTGGTGGAAAGGATGGAATTTTGGCAAAAACACTCAAGGTATATATACCATTTATCTTGATTCTTGATGTTTAGATGCCTATAAGTGTGAATGATTGAAAATCTTGGTCATTGCTAATTTAAGAGATCTTTGTAAACCGGTAACATGATTCCCTTTGTTGTAAACCAATAGCATATGGCATACTACATGAATCTACAGCTAACTAATAAGGGTAAAACGGAAGAGTAGGACATCTCTTACTAGTTAAGACAAATGATTAGTTCAAGAGTTGTTTGTCTTCTGCCTTGGTGCGAACTGTATGGTGATTAATTGAATTTGTCGTGTTTTATATAGGCACGCATTGACATAGAACGTACAAGAAGAGAATTTCTATCCAACTCTTCACTTGCATTGAAAATGCACAGTAATTTCGATGCTACCAACGAAAGAGAGTGTTGTATATGCTCCTTTGATTTGCACTTGTCTGCTGCTGGTTGCCGTTGTTCCCCAGAGAAGTATTCATGTTTGACTCATGTGAAGCAGCTGTGTTCATGTCCATGGGTTACTAAATATTTTCTATTTCGTTATGATATCGATGAACTAAATGTTCTTGTTGAGGCAGTGGAAGGTAAACTGAGTTCTGTATATAGATGGGCGCGTCAAGATTTAGGATTAGCACTAAGTGCTCACGTCTCAGGATGCAAGAAGGAGATGGATGAGGAAGAGAAAGTGCCCAAGGAACTGATTCCTCAATCAGCTACATTTTCGGGCAAAGATTTGCAGCTGAAAGTAACATCAAGAGAAAATCTAGGTAAAGGGTTAAAAAAGACAAGTAAGATATCAGACGTTAAAGAAGAAACTGTTTTTGATTCTTCTAATCCAAAAGTTTTAGTTTACAAACCATCTGAAGGAGGCATGATTTCTGAAACAGCTGCTAGGTCGGAAAGTGGTAAAAAAAATTCACAGTGTGTACCCAATGATG
Source organism: Heliophila coronopifolia (assembly GCA_900406365.1). Classification (NCBI taxonomy): domain Eukaryota; kingdom Viridiplantae; phylum Streptophyta; class Magnoliopsida; order Brassicales; family Brassicaceae; genus Heliophila; species Heliophila coronopifolia. Next base: position 13,295 of record OVAW01000176.1, on the reverse strand, counting down.
TGATACTCCTCAGTGATGATGAAGATGACATACCTAGGAAGCGAGGTTCCGTGAGAAGAGATGCAGTTTCTTCTGCTAAGCATCTAGAACTACGTGAGAGACTAACTCCTGTTTTAGCGTTAGAAGCTACTAGTAAAATTGCTGCTTCAGTTTGCAAAAGGGAAGGAGATAAAACGAAATCATTGCCTACTAATGACCAAAGAGCAATACAAGGGGATGTACCGAGCTCTGCACCACACTCAGAAGTTAATGCTGAGGTTGGTGAGCCTGCTCAGGATATATGTAATAGAATGGACACTAATTACCACGATGGTGTAAAACCTACTAGCTGTAAATCCCAAATCTCAGGAGGTTTAGCTATATTGGATGTGGTTGATGGGGTAAGAAGTAATTCAGGTACACCATCTTGTTCGCAAAACAATAGTCCGGAGAAGTTCATCCGTCAAAAGGGTCCCCGTATTGCAAAGGTCGTGAGGAGAATCAATTGCATTGTAGAGCCTTTAAGTTATGGATGTGTACTTTCTGGAAAATCATGGTGCAACCGCCGAGCAATTTTTCCTAAAGGTGACCTGTGGTCAAATATTTTGCAACTTGAGATTAAAAAGTAGATATATAATATTGCAACTTCTTATGTCTTCTTTTTTTGGGTGCAGGATTTCGTAGTCGTGTTAGATACATAAACATTTTGAATCCAACAAACATGAGCTTCTACATTTCAGAAATTCTGGATGCTGGACGCAACAGTCCTTTGTTCATGGTAATTTGATTGCTTTCTTGCTTCGAGTGGGTAGATCAATGCCGATCTATTTAACTCACTGTAAGAACATGTCGAGTGTTGTTTCATTTTCCTTACATGAATCTGAACCGGACTGTGTGGTATGTTCTTCTTGTCAGGTTTACTTGGAGAGTAATCCCAGTGAGGTGTTTGTTCACTTGTCACCTACAAGATGCTGGGAGATGGTAAGAGATAGAGTAAATCAAGAGATAAGTAAGCAACACAAAGCTGGAAAATCAGATCTTCCTCCTTTGCAGCCCTCTGGGAGTCCCGACGGTTTTGAAATGTTTGGATATTCTTCACCCGCAATCTTACAGGTAAATCTTTACAAGTTTTGAATTTGGCTGAGACATATATGCTTGGTGCAACCTCATTGTAATTTCTATGTCTGGTTTTCTAATTACATATTCAAAAAAAAACAGGCTATCGAAGCATTAGACGTGAATCGAGTTAGCACAGAATATTGGGAAAGCAGGCCTTATTCGCGGCCACAAGTTCAGTTTCCTGCAAATCCTCATCCCAGAGAAGCCAACACAATGATCAAATCATCGGATGTGGGAAATCTTCAGAATGCTTCTATTCTCAAGGATCTGTTCAAGAGAGCTAACGTGGAGGAACTAAGTTCACTGCAGCAGGTTTTAAGTGAGTCTAACACAGATTTAGTGACCAAACTTGTGAAGGAAGAGATCCAGAATCGGCGATGATTTTATTAGGAGATATGATTTTAGTCTGTACATACAAAGTTGATTTTACTCTGTTTTTTTTTTCGCAAGCTGAAGCCAATCCTGCTCATTCTTTTTGGGATAGTGTTACAGAGGAAGGATATAAAAAATTTAACTAATCAATTTTTTGGATAGAACCTATGTTTCACTGATCTTGGAGTGGTTCCACAGACTCCAAAACTAGGAGACTAAGTGCCTTATGACATCAAAACTTTTTGAATCCAGTTACCATAAAGTATTTTCATAAACATTGAAGAGTTGGAACATTAAAGCTTTGTTATATTAGAAGAGGTATAATTGGGGGAATGTGGATGGCAGTTTTATTGAGATCCCTTAATGAAAAAGTACATTAAACAAACAATATTTTTATAGGCAATAAGTTGTTGAAAAGATAACGAAAGAGAAGCATTTGGGGTTCGGCAGATTAGATTCCGTTTGGTTCATGTATCATCTGCACTGCTTCCTGCAAAACCAAACAACAATTCTCAGTTTCAAAGTTGGTAGTAGAAAAATATGAATATGAAAAATTCTTACTTTTAAACAAGACAGTGTGTAATTCACATCGCTTGTAGTTATCTGGTGATGTATAACCATTCTGATCCTGAAAACCATATTGTATATCCCGCATCAATATTCTTGAATTATATATAGTTTAATGTTTTGTCCTAGATCAAGACATACCGGGATGAGTTTTCAGGAATCACAAGAATTCCATATTCGGTTGCTAGAATCTTGCGAAGTTTCTCAGCGGTAAGTCTTGATCCATCTTCCATATCCATGAAAATCTGTAATTAGAGACATAATTAGTTAAAATATTAGTTTTATTTTTTTTGTTGATAACAACATTAAGTTGTGAGTCTTAGGTACCATGTTGGTCTCCACGGCTGCAACATTTACTCTAATCCCTTTCATTTGATTCAACCCTTCAGCTAACAGCTTTGTATTGTTGTGATCAAGTTGTAACTTTGGGAGGTTTTCTTGGATTCCGACCAAAGCGGCTGCACACAGAATCCCTATTTGTCTCATTCCTCCACCTAATGTTTTCCTTAAAGTCTTCGCCTTTTCTATGAAACTCTGTGAACCAGCTATTACAGATCCTATCGGAGCTCCAAGACCTTTAGAGAGACACACCTAAAAGAGACAGAGACATAGATAATAGATATAGATTCAGTTCTGTTTTGGCTAAACTTTTTCATATTTTGAAAAAGAGAAAGAAAGAAATTGGTCACCGAAACAGAATCAGCAGCTTTTACAAGTTTATGAACTGGAACTCCAAGTGCCTACAAAATCAAAGATTTCATAATATTTATTTACGAATCTTTCTAGATTATAAATGAGGAAAGAGTAGTAAGTATATGATTGAATGATATTACTATGGAAGCATTGAAAATCCGAGCTCCATCGATATGAAGCTTTAAACCATGTCTCTTTGCAATCTCTCCAACACTATCTGTGTATTCCACAGTCAAACATCTCCCACCAGAGCTGCATCAAATCCTCATCAATAAAATGGTACAACATAGTTTCCAAAATGATAAAACAAAAGATACTTACATGGCATGCGTATTCTCCAAGCAAATCAACTTTGTTGAAGGATAAAAGGTGCTTCCTTTAGGATCTCTAATAGCTGCCTCTATAGCAGCCAAATCCATGGTTCCATCTTCTTCATTCTTGACTGTCTTGGGATGCACGCCACCAATTGTAGAAATCCCACCGTTCTCGTAAACATGGATGTGACAATTGTCTCCAAGAATCACTTCGCTACCTCTCACATCACAGTGAGCCATCACACAGATCAGATTCCCCATTGTCCCAGATGGCACGAACAAAGCTGCTTCTTTACCCGTTATCTTAGCCATTTCCTCTTCAAGACGTCGAGCCGTTGGATCATAACCAAGGACGTCATCGTCCACCTCAGCTTTACTTATTGCTTCTCGCATTGCATCGGTCGGTTTAGTCACAGTGTCTGACCGTAGATCTACACTTCTCATCACCATTTTTTACACCAAATATATAACCTTGTAACACAATTTCCTTTTCTTTTATTAGAATGGTTAAAATTGAACAGAAAAACAAGAATATATTCAATCTAAGATGAAGAAAATATTTTTCATGAATCTTGGAGAGAAGAAAAGAAGAAGAAAATGTTCTTGAATGAGAAAAAAAATCTGGAAATTATTTCTCATGTTCGGTTGAAAATGAAAATATAAAATGATGGGACTCTTATATATAACTAAAACCATAATGATTAAACACATGTTTTTTGTTTTTTGTCAACGTTTAAAACATTTTTAATATCTAATATCTTTAGTCTATTCTTTTTTACTATATTTCTGATTCTATATAATAAATAATGCTAATTTTTATTCTCAAAAGTTTGAAGAAAGGATCTTGAAAGTAACATGTCTTGTACGAATTGAACGGGTCTTTGGGGACATAAAAATGAATCTCCTACTAATTTGCAAACGTCCGTACGAATCTCAGAAATTACTATTTTAAATATTAGAATATTAAAATATCATCTTCTTTCTTAACATTTGGGATAAAATATCAAGAATAATAGATTCACTATTATAAGAACAATTAATCAAAATATTAACATATAAACATAAAGAATAATTATATTGTGTTAAACATGAAAATATTTGTGAATCGGTGAGTAATCAAATACAAATATTTAAAATAGATAGTATTAAAATATCCAATGGCAAATGTTTACCTTTGTAAAAGAAGAAGGATGCTGATTCCGATTCCAATTTGAAGATTCTCAAGTCAACTTGTTATAGCCTGGCATAAAATTAAGACAATTAGAACATTAAAAAAAACAAAAAAACATGGAAAGTGAAGCTAAGAAGAGTTTCAGATTTGGATGTTCCTTTCAGAATCAAGAAATAAATAATGATAAAAAAAAGAATGATACAAACACAGAATCTATTATAAAATTGGAGGGTAGATAGGTGTGAGAAATGCGAAGATGTTTGTCAATACATGATTTTGATAAACTGAAACTAGAGCCTTTCGTCTAAGCTTCTTTATTATTTTTTACTAAAAAAAATTCTTTTTTTTTGGGTTAAATAGAGATATTCTTTATTAACCTTTCTTTTTCGTTTTCTTTTTTTTTGTATAACTTTCTTTCTATTTTCCGCTCTCTACTTTTGCACAACTTAGTAAAAAGTATTTTTCTTGTTACCAAATAAAAAAGAGTATTTATGAAATGTTTAAAAGAGAGAATAAAATCTCACTTTAAATAGAAATTAAAATCCTAATGTATAGGTAAAAAAATCGTAAGAACAAAATCTTAATATAAAAAAAAAACTGTTAAAAGTAAAAAATATTAAAAAAAAAAGTAAATACAGGTTAGAATAATGCCACGTGGATGTTTTAGGTAGAGTGAGTACAGCTACTTAGGCCACAGGAAATACGACGCGTTGAAATGTAATAGACTCGGAAATAAGGAAAACAACAAAAATAAAGAAATTAAATATCCCAAAATGACAAAACTTTTGTTTGGTTTTAGTTTCAATAATAAATGCAAATGAAAAAATAGAGAAAACAAATGAAAATCGGAAACATACGTAGAAGTGTCCAAGTCAAAAGTAATTCACGAGATTCTTGTCGTTTTCTTATTCTCTCTGACTAACTTCTCGATGAAACCAATGCTTTTTAAAGTTATAGTAATATTGTTCATGAATTTACACTTCCAACTCAATTTCCTAATAAATTGATTTAGGACCGCACATGACTCTTACACACACATATATATATATATATATATATATATATATATATATATAT
>OVAW01000175.1:0-16859 GCA_900406365.1 Heliophila coronopifolia | reverse complement strand
CGGAATCACACCTTCTTCATTCTCTCCGGTCGCAACAACCAAAAACCTCGCCGAGTAAACTTCTCTCTCCCCCGCCTCCACCTCCACCTCCACGATCCATCGCCCGTCCTTAAAGTACGCCGATTTCACATTCCNCGTCCTTAAAGTACGCCGATTTCACATTCCGATTATACCTAGGGTTTATATGAAAACAGGTAGCGTATTCGTCAAGGTAATTGATAAACCCTAACTTGGAGATGAAGGTAGGTGTTTCTGGAGGGAACGGCATATGAGGAAGTTGACAATATTGCTTTGCGAGGTGAAGATTGAGACAATCATAAGACCTTCTTTTCCAAAGAGAGGCACTGCAATCTTCTCTTTCTAATACTATGTTCGGTATCTTTAACCGGTTAAGACAAGCTGATGTAGCTAAACCGGCTGGTCCGGCACCGATTATAAGAACCAAAATCTTGATTTCGTTATCCATTTTGTGTTTGTCAGTGTAGAAAGTAAATAGTACTGTTTAAAACTTGATTGAAGTGTGTATGTGTTTATATATATCACTGATTTTTTGTAATTAGATTATTGAAATTAAATATACATTGATTATACCTGAAGCGGTGAATCATATAATATATTTTGGAAGGTTCATAATTATTTTTACTATTTTAGCAAGTGAATTACTCTGTGGAAATAGTCTTGAATGAAGTCAATACACGGTTGTCATTTTAGAATTTCCTTAATTAATATGTATAATAATAACTTATTAATTACATTAAACATTTTTTAAATACTTCCTCTCTTTTTTATATAGGATGTTCAAGATATTTTTTTAAAATATATGATTTTTTAGAAATTTTATTCATAACTAACTTTATATTTCTAATTATATCCTTGCAAAATTAAATGATATGATTAATAAAACATTTAATTTTTATAATAATAAATAATAAATATTAAATTTGTATTTCTAAATTTTTTTAATAGATGTGAAAACTCTAATATCATAAATTAAAAAAGGAGAGATTATTAATTATTATTTTTTTGCAAAAAAGAAAATTAGAAATTATGGAAAAGATTGAATGAGTTTCGTACGGTAAATGAAGTTATTACATAGGGATATAATTATTACAAGACAATGTATTGTTTGCTGTCGGATTTTGGTTATGTGTAAAATTAGGAATCTGAAATTGACAAACGAAGCTGTTAATTAGTGTTTCATTAATGAACCGTCCTACATGAATTAAACTAGTTTAGGTGAATCATGAATTATCTTATAGCTTTTACTCGTTAATTTTGACTTTTAATTGTTTTTATTAGAACTTAAATTGTAGCCGCGTAAATTTTATTAGAACGTAAATATATTTAGTATCTCCTCACTTATTGTATCAACATGATATTTTTTATTCTGCTATTTTCAGGCTCTAGTAAAATTGAACTCAATTAAAATGTTTTGTTATATACTGATATATATTAAATCTTAAAACTAATGGTTTTTCGAAATTAAGAAAATTGTTTAGGTCATTTTACATACTATATACATAGTGAAGGCCATCACACGGCCCAGCTAACGGCCCATTTTTCTCCCATTATAACTTTTTTTTGTCGGACTCCCATCATAACTATAGGTTGCAAAAAGGGTGTGTAAGATAAAATCTTGCAACTTTCGGTACTTCAGATCGGTTTCATGTCGGAATATTTAGGTTTCAAGAAATTGGGTAATTGATTTTTCTACCCAGTCAGAAAAAAAAATATTTTTCGGGTCGGGTCTATTTGAATTCGGGTCGGAAATTCAGGACTTCGGAAAATTAAATTGTTCAGAACAAATGTTTAGTTGGTTTTGTTTTTAAATTTTATGTATTCATTTAAAATAATTTCGGGTTAGTGTACAAAAAAATTTATGTTTAAAAATAATAACAAAATTTAAATGATAACTTTTATTTTTCGAAATTCAATATTAAGAAGTTGGTAAGCTCATATTAATTATTCAAATTTCTTAAGTTGATTTTAAATAACAAATAAACACTTCTAACATTTTTATATAAACATGATTGGTTTTAATTTTAAACTATAAAAATTTATATCTTTGAAAATTTTATATAAACATGATTGGTTTTAGTTTTAAACTATAAAAATTTATATCTTTGAAAAATTTTTAAGATACATGATAATTGTAAAATATAAATATAATTTTTTTTATTTGGGAATTCGTGTATGTTTGTGTCGGAAATTATCGTTTACCATTCGGATATAAAAGTTGGTCCCAATAAAAAAAAAAGTCAATTCAAATCGGATCGGATCGAGAATCGTCTAATTCGGATCGGTTCGGATAATTTCCGTTAGGGATGAAATTTTTCCCAGCCCTAATGAAATTAATGCCAATAAGCGTAACCGGCTATCTCGTTAACCATAACAACGTCTTCCAAACAAGCGGTGACCAAATGGTTATTTATAAACCGACTACGACTAAAGATTATGCAATTAAACTGAAAATATTGATTCAAGAGCAATGTTTGCTGATTAATATTGGTGTGCGTTTTTTTATAATTTTGAGTCTATGCGTATTTGCGGGCAAAAATATGTAAAACCATATTTGCACTACGTAGATAAGTGGTCGGCACCCCGTGAACAAGCGGTAACCTCAAGTAAACCAGTAGGCAGGTCCGAAAGTTTGTCTAAATATTTTTTAGTAAGAATAACTTGTTTTTCCTAAAAATTTTAAAATATCAAAAACACATTTTGGCATAATCGGCTATACAAATTATGTGTATCCACCTAAAAATCTGCTTTTAATTTGGACTTAAATATATGTGACCATATCCATACCACCGCGATACGGACTGGCGGTCCACCCATTTGACACTTCTAATATTAATTTTCAATCTAAAGCAGAATATTTTGCATGAGGAATTCTACTTTTAACTATTAAGTAGCAATAAAGAGTTCTTAAATAATTTCCTCAAAAACATACGAAAGATCTTACAAGACAGGAACTTAACAACTCAAAAGCTTTCAACTACCCATAAAATCTCATCACCGTGACACTTCTATTTACAACACATCTCTTCCTCTGTTTTCAATGAGCCGGGTGATAAACCGCGCGATGAGCCTGAAGGATGCAAGCACAATGCACAGACGTCAAATTCAGACAGCCACTCATGACAAGTGAATGTCTTCCGGAGCAAGTGTGGAGAGCTGGAAAAGTATCACACACTGCTTGAACTGCTGGAGGTGTGAGGGCAGTGCATTGACTTATGTTGAGACTTCTTAGTCCTTCTTCGTAGCCTTTGTTAGGGAGCCGAGGTTTGTTTCTTATTCCGCTTTGAGCTAGCGAGTACATTGCTCTGTCGGTTAGGTTTCTGCAGTAGTATAGGCCTAGTGACCATAAGTGGGTACACCAGTCTGCTAAAGCTACCACACTCTCGTCTGCAAAAATATGACAAAAGTAAGTTGGATTTTGCGGTTTAAAGATCTATACTTTTCGGGTGTTTTACAGTTTGGTTTAATTCAATGTAATTATCAAATCAGAGTCGCGGAAATGGAAAAAGTGTTGTTTCTGGGTAGGGGTATCAAATAGGCGGCTGCACCCAACCCGCACTGCGACATGTGGTCATGGGTATACAATTTTAGCCCAAATAAAAAGCAGTCAATTGGGTGTTAGGCTGTTAGACCATCTTGTCTATTGGATTTTGCGGACAGGTCCGCAGAGGGTTGGCCCATCAACCTTATAATAGTCCAAATGCAAACACAAATCAAATATAAGCATGCATACATTAGACAGCCAACCTACTAAGCCCAAAGTCGAAGATAGAACTAGCCCGCCCAAGTCGATAACACCCACCCGCCTATGTCAAACACACAATAATTTTGCAAAAATTATGTATCTTTAAAAAAAAAAACATTGGTCAAAAACAGTTGGTCTGTGGACATGCCCGTAATCACCACATGTCCACGTGCTGCGGTCGTGGTCATGAAACTTTCTGACTGCCGGTTCACTTGGAGTTTTTCTCAAACACCCATTAGCTTGTGGACTTTAAAAAACCCGCAATTGGCCCCTAAACTTTATTATTAATTTTGAAGCTATTATTTTTTTATTTAAACCCCATACAAATTTAGTTTTGGCACAGAAAATTAAAATGATTCATTTTCATTTTAGAAGCTTTTATTTTGGCTCACGCCCCTAAAATTTTCCAGACTGGTCTGAGCTGGACGCCCGCCCAACCGCTCTGACATCCACATTTCTATGTAAGCTCAACTATGTGAAGTACCTGTAATGAGAACACAGCCACACAAATCCAAGCTCCTGAGATCTGGACATCCATAAGCCAAATTCATAACACCATAATCACTGATATTCTCACACCATCCCAAGTTAAGTGACTCCAACTCGTTACAATTACTCCCAATAGCCTACACACATTTCGAAATCGATTTCGTTATCAACCCGCCATTCTATATAACAAAATGATAAAAAAAAAACAGATTGGGAAATAATCTCACAGCCAAGGCATGATCAGAAACTGCATTGACACATCCACAAAGATTCAGAACTTTGAGCTTCCGGCAAAACCTAGTAAAAAACGCAATACCGATGTCGCTGAACGAAGTACAGCCGCTAAGGTTGAGTTTTGTGAGGTTGGGACAACCGTGAGCAAGTGCGTAAAGTGAACGATCAGAAAGTCTCAAACTTTTGCTGAGATCAAGCTCTAGAAGGTCATGGCAGTGGTTAGCTATGGCTTCCACTGCATTGTCCTCTAGCTGCGGTTTGTCTTGCCTTAGAATTAAAGTCTGCAGCTTTGTAAATTTGGGAGCAAGTGAAAGAACTAAGTTGTTCATGTTGTTGTTGCACCTGGTAAGAAAAATAAGTAAACATATCAATCTTGACCCAATTTTGACCCAGATCCAACCTAGACCCAATTCTGATCCAAGTTCTACATAGAACAACCCGACATTTCGACCCAAAACCGACCAGTACCTAATTTGACATGGATCAAACCCGACATTTTGACCCAAAACCGACCTGTTTGCATTAAACATAGTGACATGCCAATGTGGTTACTGACTAGGATGCAACGTGTTACCGACACCGGATGCAATGTCAGCATCCGTCAGAGAGAAATAGACGGAGTTAAGGTATATGAACTTTTAAACCAGGACTTACATGTGCAAGTCCCAAATCCAACCAAGACCAGATTTTGACCTAGATCCAGACCCAATTTGACTCATTAAACCTAGACCCAGATCCAACCGACATTTCGACCCAACCAGAGCAACGTGTCAATGCGGTTACCGACTAGACGGATGGTAACTCAAGAACTTCTAAGCACATTTACATATGCAAGACCAAGGGGGCAAGTTTTTCTTCGTGGATACTGTTTGCCACACAGCTAAATGTGCGAGTCTTTATTACCCGATATACATCTAACTACACCAGAAGTAACAAGAACAAAAGCAACAGAAAATATATGATCTTCACATTAACCAGATCAATCTAAATACATTAGAACTCATATCGTCTTCTAGAACATGCAAGTAGAACGATCAAACAAGTTTCTAAGCGAATATAAAAACCTCTCTTAACAAAATTGTAACTACATTTAAAAATTAAGACCAGATTTTAAAAAAAAAATCTATTTTATCATATAAGAAAACTGTTTAACAAAAAAAAATTGAAACTTTCTGAAGTAACAAGAACAAAAGCAACAGAAAGTATCTGATCTTCACATAAACCAGATCAATATCAAACAGATTTCTAAACGAATATAAAAACTTATCTTAGTAAATTTTAACTACATTTAAAAATTAAGGCCGAAATTTTAAAAATATTCAATTTTTTCATATATAAGAAAACTGGTTAATAAAAAAAATTGAAACTTTTTGAAGTAACAAGAACAAAAGCAATCTTATACACAAACCAAAACCCTAAAAACCACAAAATCTCAGGAAATCCAACTCCAACTTCAAATCCAAAATCCAAACACAGAAAAGACGATCATGCCCTTGAAGAGATTAGAAAGAGAGAAACTTTACCAAGAGAGATTGAGACGAATGAGACCAAAGGAGACAGCATCTCTCCAGCCACTACAAACACAAGAAGCAATCACAACCCTCCGATCATCGACAAGTGAAAGGATCCTCATTAGAAGCTCAACAGGAATGTCTTTCCACTCTTTGATTAAGTTTCCTTCCATCTTCATCGTCTGAAAGCTCTGGTTTAGTTCCATGGATGGTTCTTCTCTTCTCATCACCATCTTCTTTGTTATATAGTGAAATCGGTTCCTTGATTCTATCACCACCAAAAAAAGTATGAGAGAGAGTAATAAAAATCTGTAATTTACCGATTTATGAACCTCTGAAATCAATTTGCAGGGAAAATAAATTTTTAAGTTCTACTTTTTGAGTAAAGGACAAAAAAAACTAAATGTAAGTGATAAATTAAAGTTCACATTTTTTTTTCTTCTGGGTTCTGGAATTTTCCAGAAATTAAAGATTTATTATTCAGTTTTATTTTTTTTATATAAGTAATTAATTGAGTAACGTAAGATCAAAAAGATGCTCTTTTGTGTTTTTCAATTTACAAAAAAAAAAAAAAAATTATGTAAAAAAAAAAAAAATTTAAACTTTGGGGGTTTAGATGATACCTTTGGATTTAGTTTCTTTGTTCTTCTTTCTGGGTTTATTTTTTGGAATTATTAAATAATATTTGCAATTTTGGAAGTGAATAGCGAAAAAGATTGTACAGAAGATAACAGCGGAAAATAAACAAAAAAGATTTGATTAAAACTGAAGAGAAAGAGATAAGGGAAAACGTGTGGGAAATGGTTTGGTGTTACGTGTCAGCTTCCATTGAATGTTAGATTTTACAAGTTGTAATTTTTTTTTTTTTTTTTTAAAGGGTATAGAAAATACTTTGAATAGATTCCAAATCCATATTTATACACTTAGTTAATTACATTTTATTCTCTTGCGTTACCTCTTAAAATTTTTTTCTAATACTTTAGGTATCGGAACAAAATTAAAACTTAGAACACTTTTCTTAAAACAAAATATTTTTTAAATAAAAAACATTATATATAGCCGAATTGAATATCTTTAACGGCTAATCAATGGAATAATCTTTAAAATTTAATGTTTTGATGTCCAAAAAATGTTAATTTTTAAGTTTAAGTCGACACTGAATAAACCAAAATTATACATTTTAAAATTTTAGTGTTAATTTTAGACTAACTTTTTTTGTTTTAGATTTCTAGGATCTTATTTTTAGCCTCTAAAATTAATTTGATTTTTTTTCATATAATAAATATTTATTTGGCTTAAACTTTCAAATTTTCAAGACTAATCATATTATATATATATATATAATAAAAATCTATAAACTAAAATTTGTAAATATTGAAATAAATAATTGAATGAAATAATTTGGAAATGGCTTTTGAAGAAATTATTCGTTTGAGTAATATATATATATATATACAATGAAAATATGAGGATATTAACGAATGTGTGGACAAAAATCAGTAAGTGGACAACTTTTATATATTTGATGAAAATCGAAGCCGCAACAAAGACGAACCACTCTTTTTCTTTTTCAATAAACCACTATTTTTTTTTTGTAAAATAAAAAAAAAATTAATTGGAAAAAACCACTCATTGATTTTATTTCAAGTTTATGGGGCTAACTTCAAAGACAACCACATGATATTTTATTATTTATTTTAACACATGTCATCTAAACTAAAAATTAATTACAATGCATCGAAGATAACACTGGTTTCGTGTAGTTTTTGACATCTAGCTGTTATGCTTTCGTGACCGCATTATTTTCTAATTTTCTAATTTTCCATTTTTATTCTGTTTTTGATTTTTTTGTTCTTCTTTTGTGATATCTATTTTTGGTCTATATTCGAACTAATTATTTGTTACGTATTTGATATTCGCACGCAAACCCCATTTATATATGTTTAGGCTTTATAGTTTATGCATATTAAGTCTTCGACTTTGCAACAAAAGTCAATAATTAAATATTAATGTCCCATTTTTTGTGTCAACACATATGTCCCATTTGAATTATGAATATATTATATTTTCTTCCTATATGTAATGCATATGCCAAGTCAACTTAAATCACATATTTTACTTAAAAAAAAACTCAAATATTTTTTTTCATGGCCACGTCTTTGTATTAAATTGATATTAAACATTAAGAAGATGTACCAATTTGATAATATTACTACTAAAATGTTACACAGTTGATAATATATATTTTCGTTAAATTATAATTCTAGTGGTTAGAATGTAGTAACAATGATCTTGGTATCGGAAATTCGATTCTCTACAGTTTTCTTTTAATGAAATTTAGACTAAGGAGTCAGCTTTGTTGTATCAACGTTTAAAAAAATATATATAAAATTCTAATTGATGAATTAATATTTCTTTCTTCTTATTCATATTTTTCTTGTTTTTTTTTTTTGGTTTCATAGTCATGTATTATTCAATTCGTGGACAATATATATAGTCCATTGATAAGACTGTATGTACATGATACATCATATATGAGAATGAGATATTTCAAATTCACAATATCTCTAAATTCAGACATGAAAACCAGTTGGATAAATTTGAGGTTGTTTTTCTACTATTTCCATTAACCCCTGTTCTTGTTCTTCTAGATTCTTTGTCTTAACATCATATACATCATTAAACATCTCCTTCAATGGCTGTTTCTCCCATTTCTCCGCCGCCTGAATCGCTTGCAAAAGCTACAAAAACAGACAAAAAATCCGCCAAAAACTGCTAAATAATAGGACCCTGATATCTTTTGGTCTAATGGCTACAAAGAAAAGTTATATATAAAAATTGTTAATTTTAAAAATTTTGGGGTCGGAAATTATTATTCTACAAAATTTGAGATCTACGAAAAAATAGGTAAAAAATTTAAAATTGGGACGGAGGCTCATGTTTCTTTAGGCTTTGCTTAGGTTTGGCACGGACTACGGCATTAAATATAAAAAATGTTGCGGTTTTCGAAATCTCTTACCTGTTTTCTTGTGTTGGATCTTAGTTTGGTTTCATCTTCCTCACTCCACCATCCGTTATCCTCGACCCATTTTCTGAATCTATTGACAGGGTTTCTTGACGTTTTCCAGTACTGGATTTCATTGGACGGTCTGTATTTAGTTGAATCATCTGATGTTGAATGATGTCCTACTCTATATGTCATTGCCTGCAAGACAAAAAACAGTTTAAATCTCAATTGGCTAAATTTATCAAGGAAAAAGTTGTAAACTTTGTGGAGGGCCGGCTAGAACTGTTAATATGAGTGGGCCGCTAGCAGGCCAAACTTAACCTGCACTGCACTGAAACAGTCATGGCTCATGGGTTCCAATTTTTATGTTCACAGGATTATGTGGTTTTTAGTTTTTGGACCATTGATGTCTGCCGGTCTAAGTGGGTGGACAACCGCGAGCTTGGATACATAACCCTCAACCCATTTCGCATAATCCACCCTATCCCGCATCCGCATAACCGCAACTACAGCCGCTGTTTGCCCACATCGCCACATTTTCTCTTGCTCTCATAATCTCTTTCCCCAAAAACATTTTGGACCAAAAAATATGATCGGCTAGCGGTCACCGCTTGTCTGTACAACGTGGTAATGGAGGACTTTTGCCCCGAAAGTCTGCATGGGCTTTACCTTGGACGCCCATAAGCCCGCATGCGTTTACAAAAATTGCAATTGGGCACCCACCCAACAGCTTTGACACCCGGGCTGACCTAGACTAGAGTAAGATGAAACCTAGTTATTGCCCCAAATATCAATATTAATTTATAAATCATTTATTTTTCTTTTAGACCTTGTTTAAAATTTTGTTCTTGGCTTTAAATAATTCATTTTTTATATAAAATATATTAATTTTGGATTAGGCCCCTAAATTTTCAGACATGACTTGGTTTTATGACCGGTGTCTTATCTGGTTTTACCTCAATGAGAACAGGTCTTTGTTCAGTTACAGCCATTTCTCGAGCTGATCGTACGGCGCTGTAAACCGCGAGTGCATCGTTACCATCCACACGGATACTTCGGATTCCGTAAGCTTGACCTTTGACAACAATTCCATCACCTGTAAACAAACCACTTAAAACTCACTCGGAAACAGAGGATTTGGTTCTGTTTGATGTGTTCTGTTTTAAAAACAGAGTAATTTAGTTAGTTAGTTAGTTCCCTTACTTCTGAATTGTTCTGAGATATGGGTACTAATGGCCCAACCGTTGTTCCGACAGATGAACACAACCGGAGCTTCCATAACCGCCGCGAAATTCAATCCGGCGTGGAAATCTCCCTATTTGTCAAAAATCAACACCAAAAAGTACTTGAATATTAATACTTTAATTTAAATGAAATAACTTTATGTTGAAAAAAAAAATAACTTTATATTCCATGGGACGCAACTTTTTTTTTTTTTTTGCATACCATGAACTTTTTTTTTATTCATTACTAAATACCCAAACTACACGATACTTGTTAATTAACCCGTTTAAATTAATTTTTTTTCAAAATAGTCGAAATACCAAAAAATCGAGTTTTACAAATTCAATTGCCCCGGTGAAGGAATGATAATGGATCGTTTGAGCCTTCAAGTGTTTCAGTAAGTGTTTTCGGGTTTTTAGTTCGATCCAGATTTGATAATCGGATCCGTAAACCGCTTTTTAAATAGCGTTTTATGTGTTTTCTACCGTTTTTTTTAAGAATAAATGGGTTAATTGTCAAGTTCTTTGTATTTTAGGGGTGTTTCATAACGCGCAATAAAGACACAAAAAATTCATGTGACATGCATACAGGTCCGACCCTGACCCATGCGTAAAGAAACATCCGCTACGGCCTTTAAATAAAAATAAAAATTGTTGTCTAATTTATTTAATATCGGCCCCAAATATTTTTTAATATTTAAATTTTAGCCTAAATTTTTCAAGTAACAATTTTTGATATATAATATTTTTATTTTCTTGTTCGGACCCTTAAAATATCAGGAATGGCACTGCATGCATATGACATTGAATAGTTTAGGATGAAATAACCTCGCTTGTGCCACCATCTCCTATGAATGTAACTGCACAAGCATTCTTCTTCTCCATTTTAAGTGAGTATCCAACTCCTGCAGCCTGAGGAAGCTGCGTTCTGAAAGTTTCAACGATTAAAATTTCAGTAAAATCACAAAAATATCAACAAAGAAAATTTTGAAAATTTTGAGATAATCTTTACGCGATTGGAGATGAGACAGTGAAGTAGTTGTGACGATTTGAGCCGTAATGAATCGGCATTTGTTTGCCTTTGCCGTAATCAGCTTTGTTTCCGAAGCATTGATTCGCAAACTCTTGTAATGTGAAGCCTCGCCATAGAAGCACTCCTGGTTCTCGGTACTGTATCACAAAATAGAAATTAACGGTTAAGATAAACCGGTTTAAAGTGACGAAGTGTACCAGTAGAGTTGGACACATTTCAAGTCCAGATTTGTCCCATTCCCGTTCTATATGGGAATATAGTTTGGTTTGGGAAAGTTTTCAATTCTCGAATGGGATGGGACGGAAACAAATTTTCTCAAAGTCTTAGCTTATCCGTTTAAGACATATATAAAAGTTATTTTATATATAATCATATACATATGTTATACAATGTTATATATTTTTTATATTTATATACAGTAACGGACTCAGAAGCAAAATTAAAGGGGGGGGGGCAAAAATTTTGATTCGGGAAGGTGCGGGTTGGTTCGATTCCGAAAATTTAGGGGGGAGGCAAAAAAAAATTTAGGGGAAAGATAGTCAAATTTTACATAGAATTTTTTTACGTGCAAACAAAAAATTTCCCTGGATTAAGGAGGGCAAATACTCATTCATTCCCCCTTAGGTCCGTCCCTGTTTATATAATCATATATAATATCTAAAATTCTATAAAATCAGCTTTTTATATATTTTTTTTTATAAATTTAAAATTTATTGTTAACTAAGGTTTTATATCCTTGACAAAAAAACCCTAACGTTTTATATAATTTAGTAGAAAACTAAACAATTAATAATATTAAATAATTGAGATTGTTGATCAATTAATTTTTAGTTTATTTTTAAGTTAGATAATATTTTATTGATTTAAATAAATCATATTGGTTTATTTTTAAGTTTTAAAAAATTTAATTATCAAATAAAAAAATGTGAAAAAAAATCAGGATTTGTTATTCCCATTTCATCTCGTCTAATCCCGTTCTAATACCGAAATTTAAAAAGGACAAAAATAGGACATGTGTTTTAGTTCTCGAATTCTTATCCCATCTCCAAAAATCCAGTTTCAAATTCTTGTTCCCGCAAAATCCCGTCTCTAATTCCCGTTGTACCTGAGGTAAAACCACGTCATCCGGACTGAGAGCAGCTGCAGAAGCGATGTTAATGGCTTCCTCTCCAACTGAAGTCAGATAAAAAGAGATTCTTCCTTGACGTTGAGCTTCGTAGAAGATATGATCCATCACCTGAAGCGTCGCCATCTGTTCGTACATTCTAACAGCGAGTTTCTCACTCACCTTTCCAATTTCAAAAGATTACCGGTTAACACTAAACCAAAATTAACCAACTCTAATTACATTGTAAAAATTTCTGTACCGGAATGAAATCGCTATCGGAGATGATTCTTCCTTCTTCGTCAAGAACCCGGTAACATGGAATCCTCCGAGAAGAAGATTCCGGTATGAATTTCTTCTCCGACGTGTATCCAATTTTCCCTCCCGGAAAATCCAATTCCTACGGTTTAGATCAATTTGCAATAACAAAAAGATAAGGGCATATATAAGAAATTTCAATAAATACAGGGACCATATTGCAAAATAGTATCAATTAAGAACAAAATCGATTTACGTACAATTGAATTTTCTTCATCACACTGTGGAATCAAATCAGGCTGTTTCTCTACGGCTGTTGATTCGTGACGGAGATTCAAAAACGACGGCGGAGATAATTGAGGATTTGTAAGAATGGGACGAGAAGAGTGATAATAATAATTGCGTGTGTTGAGAATTGCCGACAAAGCTAGATTGTGTTGTCGTAAGGTGGAAACGAGGTTTCGGGATCTAGCTAACCAGATCGACATGTTTGATGAATATGGAGAAGTGTAAGAGGAAGAAGAAGAATGAAAGAGGTTTGTGTCTTAAAACGGAGATGTTTTGAGGGGGTAAAGGATTAGAAGGATGACAAGTGCATGTGTTTCATTGTCGGACTTGACATGTCATCCGTCTCTATCTCTTAAGTCTTCTTTTTTTTTTTTGTCAACAAGTCTTCTTTTATTAAGCATTAACAAATTTACTAATTATTAGAAATAAATAATAATAATGAAAGACTTAATTATAAAAAATAATTTTAATTTGACTAAATTATAACATAAATATAATATTTTTTAAAATATTAATATCAATTTTGACGTTAAATTTGTTAATTTTTTTAATCTCAAGTAACAACAACGTCATATTTTTTACAAAGTAGCGAAAATACAAAATAATCATTATTTGTATATTTAAAAAGTTAACGTAGTAGAAGATCAAGTGGTATAATAATACCATTTTTGTTGCTTTGACATCAAATCCTAGGGTTCGAATCCCGATTGTTTTTAGTAGGAGAAACAAAGTAAAGTCAGTTGTGTTGTGGTAAAAAAAAATATTATACAATTTTAGTTGTATCCTAGAGATTTATATGAGGGTCACAAGTTCAAATATTAGCGGGGAAGAATGATCAAAGTTTTCACAGATACAGTTAAAGGCTGACTCTAAATCTGTAAAAATAGGACTAAAAGCCTGGACCTCCTGATTATGAAAAAATTTGTTATACAATTTTTGTTATTTTATAGATTTTTTTAGTTTCTTCGGTAATTATAGTGGACACTATTATAGAATAAAAAATAAACTAAAATATTTTGAAAGTTGCATTATTACATATCAAATTATTTAAAGTTTTTGAACTACCAAACCAAAAATGTACTACATATTTTAATTGCTTATATATATATATATCCAACTATAGCTATTCGTAAAGTCACCTACTTGCGTGTCATTTATATCTTTTTATTATGACTTATGAGACCCGTGAAAAACTAAAACTTCTTTGTAAAGAAATAATAAATATTTATAATTACATCACGTAGAAAAATACTTCCTTTTTTCAATATTAGTTTATGGTTACACAAAACTCACCGACACAATTTGAACTATTTTTAGATTGTGGAGATTTGGTAATTTCTCAAATTAAGATCGGTTTGATAGGTAAGATCTAACCAAATCAATAAAGCTTTCTTGGATCCAACTTAAGATTTATGGCGTGTGCAAAACTGATCCATCAGAATATTAGTACTAAGGGACCTCATCTAACCAAGTTGTATGGCCGATTAACGTTTTTTTATATATATAATTTTTTCAAAATGACAAACAATGCCGTTTTAGTCACCATTAACTATTTAAACGGTATTTAATCAAGAGTTCGATTTACATAATATTGAAAAGTTAGGTATAAATTTACATTACACCCCTCCAAACATAAAGTTCAAGATTTTTTTTATTTAATCCATTGCCCCAATTGCCCTCCTCTTTAGCCGGGCCTGTATACAGTTGAAACTGTCTTGTGCGAACCGGAGAAACCATAGTGTTTTTCTTTTCAAAATGTAGCCATCTCAACATTATAAGGAATATTATTAGGGAAAAGCTCAAAACCACAACGAACGTCGGTGCTGGTGATTTTAGTCAATATGCCAAAGAAAGTTTTAAGTGGAGTTCGAACCTTCAATGTGTAAGAGGTAGAACGGTCAAATAGCCAGGGCTGACCTGTTCGCCGGTTTTTTTAGCATGCAGGCTAAACGGGCAGAGAATTTTTTAGTCCATACGGGTTTGCAGACAAAAATGCGTAAAACCATTATCGCACAGATAAGCGGTGACCGTTAGCGAGTCCGAAACATTTCTCATTTTTTTTTAATATGCAATTATCTCCTAAAACTTTTAAAATATCAAAAATAAAAAAATTGTTTGAATGAGTATTATGGAATAGACGGATCTTGTGATTTGAACGGATGTAGTTTTGGATTTTTTAAAATGGTTGACAAATTTAAGTTAAAACCGCAAGTCCTCTAATAGAACCATCCAAACTTCCGTTTTTAATTTAAGTTTAAAAAGCCAAAATCATTTCTACACTGCTATGACCACCCGTCCGTATAGTGAGTGGCGGCATGTTCATTTGACTTGACCAGGGACGGACCCAGGCACAAAGGGGGTGTGGCCTGGGCCCCACATTGATTTTTATTTTTTAGTTATTTTTCTTACTTAAATAATCCAATTTTATTAATTTTATCAAAATGTGCCCCATACTATTTCAAAATTTTATTTTTTGCCCCATATTAAATAATTTTTTAGATCCGTCTCTGGACTTGACAGTACTAAAGTCTACTAGTACCAGAGGAATAGTGTGTGTAAGACACTAGCGGACAAAAAATAAAAATAAATATTGAACGACAAGTATTAAATGTTTAGTTTGACTAAAGTTATTGAATTTTTAAATATCAAATTAGACGGTGACAACAATATTTACGTACGTTAAGCCGTTCAAACTAATTTTTTTTTAAACACCTAAATCTGTTCAAATGGGCTTGGATACCCATATGTCCATTTAACGGCCATAATTTCTCAGCGGCAGGATCCGGAAGTAATTTTCATTTATTGCATTGTCCTTTTGGTCATAGTTTATTAACAGTATTATGAGTTATGACACTGAGAATTCTACTTTCTCCTTTCAAATACAGCTGTTCAGGGCGGGCTCCAAGTTATTTAATGTTTAAAGCAAAAAAAAAATATTTTTTTGTATTTTTCACATAAAAAATTTATTAGTTTCACGAATTATAGTTTTTGTCACATAATTAAAAATGTCATTTTTTTTGTGATTTCACCTATTCATTTTATTTATTTCTTTTTTTATTTGCATTACTACATGCTTGGATTTTTATACTAATATCTTGTAGCATTTTTATATATATTATTAAAAGAAATAGAATAACTAAATTATATAAGCAAAAAAATAAAACAACATACAAGAATTTTTTTATAAAAAAATGAAAGAACGATAACATTTTTTAAATTGTAATGAAGAACAAGAAAAAAATAAGATAAGAACAACAAAAAAAATCGTTGAATTAATAGCCAGGAAGACACCAAGCATGAAATATAAAGTTTATTTGCTTTTAATAAAAATAGATTGAAATAATATTTTTTTGTAAAAGAATTAAATAGCATTTAATATGATAATTACACTAAAAGGTAACAATAATAAGAAAGAAAAGTATAAAGAAGAAGAAAAAGGAAAACATGCCGAGAAATTAAAAATAATAAGGAAAGCATGCAAAAATAATGTTAAATTAAACTTTCCGGGAGTCGAACTTGTGTAAACATACATATGCACGTTGGCATTAACCTCTACGCTATTGGCAACCTTTGAACGATGATGCCCCTTAAATTAATTAACTTTGTTGGATGCCTAAAGCACAAGTTTTACCGGCTTGAGTTCAGAGCCGGGTCTGCAGCTGTTAAATCGGGCAAGCCGTTCGTGTGTTTACCCCAATCCACACCATTACAGACGGACTATGAATATAATTTTTTTGTCTACGGATTTTTTGGCAGAAAATTTAAAACCCAAAACCAATTAAAAAGTCTAAAATTGGGCTGAAATATGAATAAAGACCCATTTTATTGGACTTTATTTTAAAAAAAAAATCTATAGTAAGTTAGACCAAAGAAAAATAAACTAAATCTTTTGTCTTTATTTGATGATGTGTTATTTTACTAAACATTGCATATAAACAATTATTAATA
>OVAW01000174.1:0-20649 GCA_900406365.1 Heliophila coronopifolia | reverse complement strand
ATTAAGGTTTTTTTTTTTTTTTTTTTTTTTTTTTTTTTTTTGCAGGTGCTTAGCATTTTATCTGTATCTTTCTTAGCAGTAGAAAAGATTTCCGACATATCGCCATTACTGTTTACCGGCATTTTGGAGGTAATGTTAATCTTACAATAACAAAGAATTATAATTTACCATAAATATGGAAACTTACATGAATCTGTCCAGGGGCGTGCGTTCATATGCGGGTAGGGTGTGCACTTGCACCCCATGACATCATTTTTTATAATATAAATTATCAACCAATTTAGTTTTTTCACCCGAGTCGGATGAAATTATAGGGATAAGTTGTTCATTTGCTCCCCGGGACCTCTAAAATCAGTCCATCAACAATATAGAAAATGTTTTTAAATATTTACAAATATAATTTCACATTTTCTTATATTGCATTACAAAAAAATTCTTCTGTATACATAATTTGCTATGCTTAATTTAAAAAAGATGATATTAGTATATATTAAGTCGTATATTATTCATAAATTATATAATATTGAACAACACATGCAAAATAAGATCCAATTGGGTTTTATTGACAGGCTGTTGTTGCAGCACTCATGATGAACATATACATAGTTGGGCTAAACCAGTTGTCTGATGTCGAAATCGATAAGGTAATATATCCGTCTGCTTCATATAAATCCGATAAGACCGAGTAGCGTTTTCATCTTACTCTCTGTAAGTTTTTGTAGGTTAACAAGCCATATCTTCCATTGGCATCAGGAGAATATTCTGTTAAAACCGGCATTGCGATTGTAGCTTCTTTCTCCATCATGGTATGACCGCCATTTTCACAAACTTTTAGAAAAGTTTATATGTACATTTATGAATGAACTTGTTATAAACCGCTATAGAGTTTCTGGCTCGGGTGGATTGTTGGTTCATGGCCATTGTTCTGGGCTCTTTTTGTGAGTTTCGTGCTCGGTACCGCATATTCTATCAATGTAAGTTTCTTACCATTTGAAATTGTCTCAAATCAAATCTAGGGATCTAGTTCAATACGGCCGCCTTTTAGCACGTTCAAGTGGAGTAGTTGAACATGAATCAAGTCAACTACGAATTTTTTCTTAAGAAATTATTAACCATATATAAATGAGTTTATAAAAATTTTAAAATTCATTTTAGCATAATAGAACAACCGCTAATAAGAAAATGGAACAGGGACTACCAATAATTTGAGACAGATTTTAATAACATTTTCTTACTATAAACAGTTGCCGCTTTTACGGTGGAAAAGGTTTGCATTGGTCGCGGCAATGTGTATACTCGCGGTCCGAGCTATTATAGTTCAAATTGCATTTTATCTACATATTCAGGTACTTAATATTTTTCGATATTTTTCATCAAGATCATTTTGTGTTACCAAATCTCTGAACACTTGTCTCTCAGACCCATGTGTTTGGAAGACCAGTCCTGTTCACCCGGCCTCTTATTTTCGCCACTGCGTTTATGAGCTTTTTCTCGGTTGTTATCGCGTTGTTTAAGGTAAATAAAAATGAGAAAACTCAACTATGTGTATACTTCAAAGTAGCACATTTGAAAGTTTTATGGATTCGGAAGTTTTGTTTATTGATCTGATGCAGGACATACCTGATATTGAAGGGGATAAGATCTTTGGAATCCGATCATTCTCTGTAACTCTCGGTCAGAAACGGGTAAACTCGAAACTAAAGAATTTTCTTTGACTTGAGTGCAGGCTCAGCTTGAAAATTTTGAGGGCCTAAAGCGAAGAAATTTTTTTTTTCTATACAGTATGTATTTTCTAAAACTTAGGTGATGGAAAATTAAATTTGTATTAAAATTTGGGACTTAAAAAAAAATTTGGCTCCAAATTTTAGAGATCTTGACCCAAAGCCGGTCCTGCTTGATCGAGGCACGCTCTGAAATTTTCAATATTTTTGGGAGTGTGAAACCAAACTAAAATTTATGAGTCATTTTCTAATTTTTTTTTTAAATGGGGTCTAAATCTAATAAGAATATTTTTTTAAAAAAAATTAGGGTCGAATCAAATGTTTCCCTGGCTCGGGCATTGGATTAAGATTAAACACAAAAGTAAAATTTTTGTTGTCTTTCTTACAAAATTTTCAGGTGTTTTGGACATGTGTTTCACTACTTCAAATGGCTTACGCTGTTGCGATTTTGGTAGGAGCTACATCTCCATTCATATGGAGCAAAGTCATCTCGGTAACAATCTTTTTTTCTACTTGTAAAACCGCGGTAATTCATTGAGAGATCGATAAAAGTTTTGATCTTTTCGCTGATTTTGTAGGTTATAGGTCATGTTATTCTGGCAACAACCTTGTGGATTAGAGCTAAATCTGTTGATCTGAGTAGCAAAACTGAAATCACTTCATGCTATATGTTCATTTGGAAGGTTAGATTTTGGTTTAAAAATAGAGTTTTTACCGCCTTTTTCTCTTCTTTTTTATGGAATTTAAAGTCTTTTAATTTTTATCAGATCATTCACTTAAAATAAAACTTAAAAAAAAATGCATATTCAAACATGAATTTTTAAGTTAACAAAATAAATATTAACTTGTAATAGTAAGCAAATAGATGTAGTTGGGGTTCAAATATGTCTTTGTAAAAATTTGGTTTTAAAATTGTTTCTTTTTTTTTAGTATGGGTTTAAAAATGTCTTTTTTTGTAAAGTTATGTTTTTTAATTATTTTCTCCACTATGCACTGATATTTTTTCCATTTTCTGTGAACAGCTGTTTTATGCAGAGTACTTGCTGTTGCCTTTTTTGAAGTGAAATTAGATGGAAGTCATCACATCACTGTGTTCCTAATTTTATTCAGACAAGTTCATGAAATTAGGTAGAAGATTAGGGTTTTGTACTCAAAACATCAATAAACAAGATTATTTCTCATCTGGAAAAACATAATGTTGGCAATAAAAAAGGCCCACGAGGACCAAAACATATTGAAGCATTGAAAACTAATAGTCTTACGCAAGCAACTGTTTGTCGCCATGTTTCAATTTATTTTGGGCCCAATGCACTGAAACATTTTGTACACAATTGTTCCGTGACGAGAGTAATGGATCGGCCCACTAAGTATACGGGTTAATTTCGGAAGTCCAAACCGCTCTGCGAATTTTTCACTGGTTAGTACAATTTCTTTTTTTTTTAACGGTCTATATTAAATTTTATAAGGATTTATATTGAACAACCAAAAAATAAATTTTAACACTTTTTGCTAACATATTTATTTTAGAATTAAAATTACACTTAACTAGCTGCAGTGTTAGAATGGTATACAACAGTTAGACTGAATTAATTTATTAATAAAATGTTTCATAATTTATATTTTATATATAATTGTATTTCTGTTTGTAACAAAAAACACGTATTTCATATTCAGACCGTCAAAGCTAGTTCAAACTATTGGACGGTGCTATTCAAAAGTTTTTATTTTGTGAAATACGGTCATAATTTATATAAATATTTAAAAGAAAATGGGTATTTGATTTCGAACTCTGTGTGCCGCTCTATTTTCACGTGGCAAAAGACGGTCTTGCATTATGTGGAGAGTTAGAATTGAGATTGGTGTGTGCATTTTTTTGTCAAAAGAGTTTGGTACGCATTTATTGTTGGAAATTAGTTTAATTTTGATTTTAATTCCTTGATCCTAATAGTTACTAAGTCTTAGTTATTGATTAGTTTAATTTTGTTTTTTACTCTTTAATTCTAATAGTTTACTTAAGTCTTTGTTATTGGTTAGTTCAGTAGATTATTTAAGTTTATTCGTTTGATGTGTCAATAACAAAGCTAAAAAATTATCTTCAATAATAATCAAATTTTATTCTCCAAAATACATCTTTTTATTTTTCCTCATAATTTACGATCAATTCAAATAAAAATTATTAAACAACTTTAGATTTAAATTAATTGTACACTGAATAATTTAATTAAGAATAAAGCTTTTAAATTTTAAATTATGGTATGGGAGAAAGAAAAAAGCACTTGAAGTGCGGAAAACAAAGGGATAAGAAGAAAGCTAGACCATTAAAAGTTGTAACAAATCGACAAAATAATATAATGATTATTCTTCTTCACATAAAACCTTTGAAAGAATATATGCAATTTGTGAAAAAGAAATTTCATCATGATAAAGAAGAAAATACATTTTTATATATAAAAAATAAAACTAGAAATTCACCAATAATTCAGCAAAAGTATTGAAAGTGAGAAGTGGGCACAAAAGTGTAGTACATCTTTGGTTACAATCAAAGAATCCAACACAAAAACAAAGTGCTCAAGATGCTTCATATAGCATATAATAATTTTTCCTTTTTTTAAAAAAAAAAGCTAATAATTTATTTTTAAGATAATTAAATATATTATTCCATTTGCTTTTTCCTTATAATATTTTTTTTCCTACTTTTGGTTGGGTCTAGAGATATCAAATTTTCTTTGAAGCTCTAACATACAATGAGGCTAAGTTTAAAGTAAAGAACTTTTTAATGCCATGTCACTTCAATTTATTCCAATTACAAAAGAAAAAATAAGCATCAAAACTTAATGATTTTTCATAAGTTTTTGCTAAAAGTATAATCTTTTTCTTCTAAAAAGCTGGTTATTTTTTTTCTTTGACAGAAAATTTAGATTATTTTTGTCGACAAATGTAATAATCTATTTATTTTAAATCTTTTGCAGAGAAATAATTTTAAAAAGCTATAAGATTGACATTTAATCACTTTATCATATACATTTTTAAAAAACTAGTTAGATAAATAAAGCATAGATTGATTTTAGTAAATTAGATGGTTTTTGACCAATTTAAACTAATGGTTATTAATAGATGGATTTGACTAAGCTATTTGGAATTTGCAATAGCCAATACAAAATAAGTCTATTGAAAATTGATTTATATTTATGACAACTCTAACTATAACCAATAGAATATAAGTTACTTGTTTGAATATAATGTGTTTGTAACCTTTACTAGTTTTGGCTAATATATAATAGGCTTCGCATTAGTATATAGCAGGTCCGACTCTAAATAAAGTTGGAAGAAACAATTGCTTTAATTCAAAAAAAAAAAAATTGAATTTTTTTTTGTTCTAGATCCTATTTTTATATATATAAAAAAAATAGACAGCAAATTTTAATTTTGTTTCTTTAAAGAATTTTAAAAAAATGTCAGGCCGGCTCTAGTCTTTGCATAAAAAGGAAATTTATTCAAAATTTACTTGAAAACAATATGCTAATAAGCAAATCAAGGAGAAGCAAAATTCAGGAAATACAAAAATAGAAAATGCAAATAATATTTATTGTAACTGACTGTTTCACTACTCGAGAAACCTTTAAAATAAATGAGGATATGTTTATAATTAAAATATTTTAATTATATATGTTGAAAAAATATTTATTAGTTTATAAGAGTTCCACAAATATATATATCCTAAGGGACACGTTTAAAGAGTTGTGAAGTTGACAGAAACAACTAACATTATAAAATTATTTTATTCTCTCTTGTCATTTTCATTTTAAATTAAATTATTTTTTATTGAGATTTTTGGATTGAAATCAGCAGGTTTTTGCATATACATTGTTAGAATTTTTTAAGTTCCTAACTAAAAATTATATTACAAAGAAATTAGAATGGTGCAGCGGAAGTGTAGTTGGTATAGTCCACATGTCCTAGAATCGAAATTTGGCTCTAGTCATTAAAGTAAAATAAAAATAGTTTTAAATTTTTTACCTAATTTTTTTAATTTTGAGATATTAGATTCTTGAAAATTTAATTTTCTATTTTATTATGTCAACAAAACCAATATCTGCATTATTTAAAATACATATATAAGTAAATGTATATAAACATATTAATCAACTACACCTTTTTTGAACAACTCTTGATACCTAATTACTTAAAGTTAGTTTTACTCTATGAGTTGAAGAGATAACACGAAATTAATAATACATAAAATATGTACCAGATGAAAGGAATCAAATGATATTATTTAAACAAAAGTAGAATTTAATATAAAACTATATCTTGTGGTTCGATTAAAATCTATTTAGCGTGAAATAAACAAAAAAATCCTTAGATATAAATCAATATTTGACACACATATAATCCATTTTTATGTATATTTTAAATTATTTTTGTAGGTAATTGGACGCAAAGAAAATGAAATAAAACTTTACTTGATTTTGTGTATAATCTATAGCTTATACAGTTTAAACAGTTTTAGATCTTCAACATGTTCGAATATCATTAAAAGTAAGTTGTTGATTATATAAATGACTTTGTTGATTTTGATCTTTATTGGTTTTGAGGAAGGTAAAATTTTAGTTGTAGAAAAATAGATTTATATAGAAATATAATTATTGGTTTGTTTAATTTAATTAGCAAGTCAGGAAACTTGGCGGTAAACTAAAAAAGAACTAGTTGTTCGTAACTTTGTATTTATTATATTAAATTTATTTATAAAAATTACTCAACCATTACTATTTATAATTAATGATTTAATAATTTATATATATTTATACATATATATATATATATGTCTATATATGTCTATATATATTAATTTTTATTATTTTAGTTGAAGATTAAGGGATAGTTGATTCATTTTTTATAAAATATATTTAAAACTAATTAATAATTTTTATTTTTTATATTAAATATTTTTTTATTATTAAATAATTTTTTTGCCAGATTATTAAATAAAATTTATTATCGTGTGTTTGGTAATTAATTTTTGCTCTAGTGTATTTCTAGTGGAGTAAATCGTAATTTAAAAAAAAATTAAAAAATTGCTTAAAATGTTATTTTGTTTTTTTGGAAAACAGAATTTCTAAAAAATGTTTTATGTTTAATAAATATTAGATATATAATAAACATGGGCAAAATTATATAGTATGATTATAGTGAGATGCAAGAAAGTGGTGGGTACAATTACAAAGCATGGCTAGTGGGCACCTAATAAATTCATGAAAAAATACACATGCATCATACCACAATTTGATTACTTATATATTTCATAAATAATATATATATAATTAATAATATACCATAAGAAAATGAAATTAGGTCTAGTGGTACCTCTATATTGAAAAGAAGAAAAGAAATATGTCTCTATAATCAATATATATATATATACATATAAATTAATTTATAGCATGTTAGGTCCCTACCTATTTACTTTTATCACCCAAAATATTTCCTTACACATGAATATCTATCTGAAAACCATATGCTCGTCTTTGGAAAATTTTATCAAAAAACTATAAATAGTATTTCAATGAAGAAATTTTGGTATATATATATTCAAATTTTTAAAAGTTTATTTATTCTTGGAGCAAGTCCCTTTACCGATTACTTTTTAGTAGATCCATTGCGTATAATAACAATAATTCACACTCATCGAAGAAACTGGAAACAACAACAAAAAAAGTAGATACAAAAATTTTAGGATAAAATTATTAAAAAAAAAAAAAAAAAATTGGAACAGCTCCATTTATTGGATAACGGTGGAATAAATATATTTTTATTTATGATTGCTACGTTTATTTTAGAGTATGGAATATTTATAATTTTCAATCCATTGAATTTAGACTTTATGATATCTTGCTTAGTATTTTTCAAATGGGACTTGTAAAATAATAACCACTCAAAAAATTATATATATACTGATGTAGATAATTGATACATACTCATTGGTCACATGTAATCTTATTATTGGACTCTTATTGTTCTAAAATTTATTATTTTGTATATATATGTGCCTTGTATATGTTACATATACATGTGCCAAAAAAAATCAAGAGTACACATATCATATTTATTTATTTATTTTGTCTTTGTACATATATCATATGTTATGAAGTCTCTTTCATGAAGCCAAAGGACAAAATAGCTTCGATTTTTTTTGTATATTATGTATTTCAATTTTTTTTTTAAAGATGTATTTCTTTGTTGACTCATCTCCAAATTAGAATTAGTGCTTTTTAAATTAATATGAACAATTAATTATTTTTTATATTATATACAGAAAAAAATTTAATTTGCGTAGAAGTTACTGAAATAGAAATAAATATTTTAATTTTTAGTAAAAGATAATAGAATCGAAAATCTTTAATTTGTCTTTCTTTTTTTGGCCAACAATTATATATATTATCTTATTTGTTCAAGTTTTATCTTAATTTGTCGATATCTTAACAATCAATAAAGATTTGCTTACCCAAGAAAAATAATATGATTATAAATAATATGATTATAAATAATATGGAAAAGTAAATAGGAAGGTACATAACGGTAAAAGTGGATTTTGTCTTTTTTTTTTTATTCTTCCATAAAATAAAATAAAGTCAACGAAAGTTTATATCAACAATAAAAAAAAAAACTAAATTCTCATAGATAATATATTAATTATTTTCATAATTGAGATGTTTTTGGATGTATTAGAACATGGCCGTAATTTAATTATATATAAAAAAATGTTTCACAATTTGCTTACATATACACAACAATAATTTATTTATTTTCACTATTTTGTTTTTTTTTTTCACTAACTCCACTTTTTTCAATTTTATTTAATTTTGTTAACTAAACAAAAAAAAAAGGTTGGGCTCAAGTGGAGTCACACATCACGAGATTCAGTGGATATAGATTTTTGGTATCTTTTTAATTATAGAAGAAACTTGTAGTACTAAGTGCCACGGATCTACTTAGCTTTTCCTTTTTCCACGTCTGTGATTTTTCTAGTAAGTGGTCCGTACATGTGGCCACATTTTATTGGATATATCTGTCTGTCACCTACGCTACATGACAGATCCTTAAATTTCAATTTTTTTTTTTTTTTTTTACTTTCGTATCAGCATTTATAATCAAGCACGACAATCAATGACACAATTCATGTCTCTTCTGTAATAACTGTAACGGTCGTTAGATTCTTTAACGGTAAAAATATTTTTTAATGAGATTAATTAAACCAAAAACAGTTTTTTTTTTTATGTAGATCTTAGTACTGATGGTATTGTTTTTGTACTTTGTTCATGTACGTAAATTCCAATATATAGTTTCTGTAAGAGTTGATAACTATTTAAATATTTGATATATTGGGGAAAATCAGAATTTATTACTATAATTTCATTTTTATTTATTTTCGATAAACCAAAATATTTGACCGAAAAAAAGTTTAACATTACTAATTTACTATAATCAGGTTTCGATCCCGAAATTTCTTCAAAATAAACAAAACTAAAATTTAGCGGACGTTTTTTTTTATTTAAATAAGGTTTAAATCTAAAAAAATATTTTTCAAAAATTTGGAATGTAGCAAATGTTTCATTCGGTATTACCCATAATCGTCTCTGACTATAATTTAAGATGTATATATGAAAATAGATTCCATGTATCTAAACCATCATAAGATATTTATTTATTTATTTATAAAATATGTATAATTAGTTTGGAAAATAAAAATTATAATTAATTCTATGGGAACTCATTTACTTTTATTAAACCATTGTAAATTGAGTTTTACTATTTAGTTAAAAAAATTTCACCAAAATTAAAATTAAAAGAATCTCTAAAAAAAACAATGATATCTTTTTAAAAATGCATTTATAAAAAAAATGACAATACTTTGACTATAAAACTGACATTCTAAAATATATATTCTGTCAGAATCTGCTTATGTAGTTAAATAAAATAGTTATTTCAAATTTTATTGCGGTTACATATATTGATAGTGATTGATTGTCATATTAATTTGAGTTTTAAAGATTAACGTTGTGTAAAGTTCCAAACATTTCGTTAATTGAAATTCCTTTATACTAATTTTGTTTTATGATACCAAAAACAAAAAGGTTGTAGATATTTTGCTACCATATTACTATATGTTAATTCTTCGTTAGTTTATACTATTACCTATATTATTATACATTTATGTAGCAGTTTTACATATTTTTCAAATAAATCAAGAAACAAATTATGTCTCTATTTTCTTTTTTTATACATTTTTATCTTTTTTGACTAAAGATAAATTATATATTTTCCTATAAATTACATAATTTTAAAACGACATTCCTTTTAAAAATAAATAATATATTTAAACGACATCCATTGTTAAACGTATGGAGTTATTTTGTTTAGAAAAGAACAACAGAGAAATCAATGTCTGAAATGTATTTGAATTCAACATTGAAATTTTAAGAGCAATAAATACTAGTAAAACCCTATTGATAACCGACAAATGTAACTCAAATAATATATATACAGACTGGAAAAACATATTTTTAAATACAAAATTTTGGAATTTTCTTGATCTGTTGTTTGATGAATTCATAAAACATTTATCAGAAGAAACAACAAAAATAAAATATAAACAGAAAGAGAACAAGAAAGTAACTTTAGCTTATCTCGAGTTTGACGAAGTAAGATGCCGTACATGTTGCAGAATTCTCTTGGAAGTTGCTTAAATTTGAAATTTGTGTACATTTGAAATATTAAATTTTTAAAAAATTTAATCAAGATGAGACACATAACTAGTACTATGTCTATGAGTTAGAAAAGAGAATAAATTAGTCTAAAACTTCCTAATTTTTTTTAAATGATTAAGATATATATATATACAGGTTAAGCCTCAAATTTCTAATAATAATATCTTATATTTCTTAACTAACTTTTTAAAAATTTTGGCCTATCTAACTTTTGCAAGACACTGAACAAGATTTATTAGTATAAATGATATTCTTCTTATTATTATTATTATTTTTTAAATAAAAAATTAGTCAATGGTCAGTTTCTGGTTATAAAACTTGGTTTAATGACATTAAACAGACTATAATTTAAATAATCACTTGTTATAAAAATATCACCACATTAATCTTTGAAAGTATTATTAAGGATCAATTAATCACTAATTTGATTCATACTTTTAAAACTTAGAATTAGCTATGAAAACGGTGATAGGTCAAAAAAAGAATATTATCATGTTGTTTCACAATACAATAATTATTTTAATTTAATTTTGTAAAATCTAAAACCAATGATTAAATCACAAGCGTAACGTTATCTACTGACAATTATATTCGAAAATATTATTTTCTCAAATATATATTAAATATAATTTTGCAATTCGAGGGTTCGGCAATGCGGGGATGTTTAAAGAAACATTCGATTTTTTTTTTTAATTTAACTTTTTTTTTTTTATAATATAGACCCCAAAATATTTTAAAATATAACATTTTGACTCTAAATTTTTAAATAACAAAATTTTATAAAAAAAAAAGTTGAGGTTCGGCCCCCTCGGTTATTAATATCGGCACTGCTATTTGTATTCCAAAACTTGAGGTCAGTGATACATAATACACATAATTATACTGTATGTTATGACTTCTGGTTATAACATTTTTATGGAAAAATAAAACCGAATTCATGAAAATAATATATATATTTTTTTTTAATTACGAAGGAGAGTTGAATTATTGAGGGACCCAGCACTATCAAAAGTCAAACACAATTTTAGAAAAATAAAAAATCAAATAATATTCACAACATGTGAATAGTTCCAGCAATTGCTGACCTTGCCATGAGGCACCTTGGAATAGTCATTGCTTCATTATTACAATCCTTTAATTCCATAGTTATGAAATTTTAAATACATTTTGTTTTTATACGTAACTTTTATTATTAAAACATCGTGTTTTTTTAATAATTTGTCAATATGATATTGATATATAGATTACAGATATATATATAAAACAAAAACAAAAATTTAACATTTTCTTAGAAACTACTATCATAAGAAAAAAAAAAAAAACAAATGAACAAATCTAACATTTAATTGTATTGGACCATATTTAACTAATTTGTGTTTAGATGTCTGGATTTTCTTAAGAATAAGTAAATTATATTTATAATTTTCTTAAAAATAAACAACAAAAATGTAACTCATTTTAAATTTGTCATTTTTTAACAACCAAGATCTTTTTTTTTTTGGTATTTTCTTTATCTTACCAAACTTTTTCGTATGTCTATATAACATTTGTTGAATTTTGTCTGAACACGATTATTACTGTAATTTTACAATTCTTAATTAATATTTTACATTTATTTAATTTTATATATTGAAGAAATAATAAAATTGTCCAACCTTCCTTACCAACACAGTTGTAAATTTTGTTTTTCTTGTTATAAATTTACTTTAATATGTTTTGTTACACTTACTTAGATTATAAAATAATTTTGTAATATTTTATGACTATTTTACTTTGGCAACTTTGCCAATTGCCATCATAAAGAAATTAAATTTAAAATGAGAAATTAATGACAATTAGTTTTTCAAGATAATAACTTTGATTCATTATATATCTATATACATTTTTGGATATAATTTCAGGATTTTTTTTCGCTCTATAAATAATATACATAAAATATACACAAATATACTTCTATTCACATAATTCTTGTATAAAAGTTACATAAATAACATACATGAACATGAAGTCCAAGTGGAATGAACATGGTCACAACTAAAATACACTTAAAAAAAAAATCTTTACATAATATAAATATAGAAATTAGGTCCTAATTTTTTTTAAAAATTATTTTTTTCTATAATAATTTTAATAAAAAATATTGAATAGAGAGCATCATAATATAATTTAGGTTAATGTTGAGATTTCTCATAAATTTTTAGAAATTACTTAAATAAGAAAATATTTTATACATTTGACTTAATTACAAAAATCAAAACAAGAAACAAATTTAAAATTTTAATCTTAATACCAAAATTTTGACTATAATGTATAATTCCAAATTAAAAAAAGGTCAAATATATATTACCAAATGTGAGTAATGAGTAAATGACCTTAAGAGCCACTGATGAAACACCAAATAATAATCTAACGGTCATAAAAAGAAGTAGACTCTGGCAAGGGACCCACATAAACCAAAACGGTAAACACAGTCGTCGTTTTAATAAACTTCCTTATAAAAACGAGTATCGTGGTCTCCTTTGCAACAGAGCTCGCTTCACCACCACCTACTTCTCTTCTCTCTCTCTCTCCTCTGTGTAATAAAACGACAGAGAGAATCGCCGTTTTGATTTCTCAGTGAAGAAGGAAGGGAGGAAAGAAAGAAAAGCGAGATGTCAGGTCTCGAAGATATTAAAAACGAAACCGTTGATCTGGTATTGTTTTTGATTTCTTCTGTATTATTTTCACTTAATTTAAATTTGATTTTTGATTTTGTTTGGTGTGTATTTTTATGCTCGTAAAGTGTTTGATGATTTGCTTGAACGAGATCTGTTGCATGATTGTTTAAATATGATTTTGATGATTATTCTGTTTTTTTTTAATCGGATTCTGAATCTCTCAAGTCCTAAATCTCCAGATTTTTCTCAGTGAAAAAATTTAGGGTTTTCGATGATTTTTAGTCCCTAATT
Organism: Heliophila coronopifolia; assembly: GCA_900406365.1. Lineage (NCBI taxonomy): Eukaryota > Viridiplantae > Streptophyta > Magnoliopsida > Brassicales > Brassicaceae > Heliophila > Heliophila coronopifolia. Next base: position 7,215 of record OVAW01000174.1, on the reverse strand, counting down.
TGGTGGATCCGTTACAGAACCATTTTTAGCTTAAAAAAATTAATGATTTTGTTTAAAGAAATTAAACAGAAAAAGATTTGGAACTTTAAGATTTAATCCAACCCTAAAATTAGCTAAAAAATGGTTTGGATTATTGTGTTCATCAGGGAAAAAAGTAGATCTACGAAAACCATGTGAAAACACTGAAAAAGTTAAAAAAGATAAGAAAAATATTAATTAAATATACACCAAAAAAGTTGAATTTTGCTTGTCTTCTTTTTTCTTTTTATCCTATCTTTTTTTTCTAACGTTTTTCCAAAAAAAAATAACAAAGATAACGTTTTTTCGGTAAAAGAGTTTTTAATATTCCCATAAAGAAAAAAAAATTTAATTAGTTATAAATGAAATATAAGTTTTTTTTTTTTTTTTTAAATGTTACTGGAGATAGAATTAGATGTACCTTTCCGTAGTACGTTTGTTTTTTAGCAACAACATTTTTGAAGACCAAAAAATAAAAACGCAACTTGTGAATTCCTCATAGATTCGTAAAAAAAACCAGTTTTTTATTTGTTTCTATTAAAATATGTCATTGACTAAAATACCCTTACCGGATCTTGGCTTTTACGACCGAAAGTAGCCACCTTTTGTGGAGGGAATCCCGCAGCGCGTGTGACACACTTCTCTAACACGTGCAATGTCCTAATACTTACTAGTAGTGGTGGTGGTGGTCCCCTCCCTCCACTGGTAGATTCTTTTTTTTTTTACCTTTCATTGTCACTACGTTGAGTCAACGGTACTCTTCCCGAGTCGCCGAGTTAGATCGTTTCGAGATTTGTATGAAACTTAAAATAAAAATAAAAAAAATTCTTTTTTTTTTTTTTGTTACATTATTCCTTTGCATGTTCTAAATATGTATTTATCAGTGGATTTCTGAATCGAATTTTGTTTGGTAATCTCAGGAAAAAATTCCGATTGAGGAAGTTTTCCAGCAGCTAAAATGTACAAGGGAAGGATTGACGACGCAGGAAGGGGAAGACAGGATTCAGATTTTTGGTCCCAACAAGCTGGAAGAAAAGAAGGTTTGAGTTTGAGTTTGATTCAGCATTTTTGTTTTGTAAATATTTCTTTGGGTTACACAGAACTGACGAGGATGGTATTTTTGATTTGAAATAATAGGAAAGCAAAATCCTGAAGTTTTTGGGGTTCATGTGGAATCCACTTTCATGGGTCATGGAGATGGCGGCTATCATGGCCATTGCTTTGGCCAATGGTGATCATAGGCCTCCGGATTGGCAAGATTTTGTGGGTATCATCTGTCTGCTTGTTATCAACTCCACAATTAGTTTCATTGAAGAAAACAATGCTGGAAATGCTGCAGCTGCTCTCATGGCTGGTCTTGCTCCTAAAACCAAGGTAATATGTTGTAATGTTATTGGACATGAGGTTTTGAAATTTCTATAGAGGTTAACCTGTTTCTTTGTTTTTTTGCTGTGATCTTTCTGTTTTCAGGTGCTTAGGGACGGAAAATGGAGTGAACAAGAAGCTGCTATTCTTGTTCCAGGTGATATTGTAAGCATTAAACTTGGAGACATTATTCCAGCCGATGCCCGTCTTCTCGAAGGTGATCCTTTAAAGGTTGATCAATCTGCTCTAACTGGAGAGTCCCTTCCTGTGACCAAGCACCCGGGTCAAGAAGTTTTCTCTGGCTCAACTTGTAAGCAAGGAGAAATCGAAGCTGTTGTTATTGCCACAGGAGTGCACACCTTCTTTGGTAAAGCTGCTCACCTTGTGGACAGCACTAACCAAGTTGGACACTTCCAGAAAGTTTTGACATCCATTGGAAACTTTTGCATATGTTCGATTGCTATTGGTATAGTGATTGAAATAATCGTAATGTACCCTATCCAGCACAGAAAGTACAGAGACGGAATTGACAACCTATTGGTCCTCTTGATTGGTGGTATCCCAATTGCTATGCCAACAGTCTTGTCCGTGACTATGGCTATCGGATCTCACAGGTTGTCTCAGCAAGGTGCCATTACCAAACGTATGACTGCCATTGAAGAAATGGCGGGAATGGATGTCCTGTGCAGTGACAAAACCGGGACACTAACCCTCAATAAATTGAGCGTTGACAAAAACTTGGTTGAGGTTTTCTGCAAGGGTGTAGAGAAAGATCAAGTCCTATTATTTGCAGCTATGGCTTCTAGGGTGGAGAACCAGGATGCTATTGATGCAGCCATGGTTGGAATGCTTGCTGACCCCAAGGAGGTATAGCTATTTTCTTCTTGAATTACTTATGTAGTTTAGCAGAAAACAAGTTCTTATGTTTACTTGGCTTTTCATAGGCCAGAGCTGGAATCAGGGAAGTTCACTTCCTTCCATTCAACCCTGTGGACAAGAGAACTGCGTTGACTTACATCGACTCTAGTGGTAACTGGCACAGAGTCAGCAAAGGTGCTCCTGAGCAGGTGGAATTTTCAACTTCCCTCCCCCTATGTTAGTTAATTTTATCTAATATACTAACTCAATTCTCCTACACAGATCCTTGACCTCGCCAATGCCAGGCCTGACCTTAGGAAGAAGGTACTCTCTTGTATTGACAAGTACGCTGAGCGTGGTCTTAGGTCATTGGCAGTTGCTCGCCAGGTACTTATTTACCACTTGCCTATAGTCTTCTTTTGCCTTTTAGAAACAAATGTTCAACTGTCTGTTCTTGTTCCTTTTTAGGTGGTCCCCGAGAAAACAAAAGAAAGCCCAGGTGGACCTTGGGAATTTGTTGGCTTGTTGCCTCTTTTTGACCCTCCAAGACATGACAGTGCCGAAACCATTCGTAGAGCTTTGAATCTTGGTGTTAACGTTAAGATGATCACTGGTACCTATACTTATTCATCATTCTTTTTTCATGAAATCTATGGCTTTTAAATTGTTTTCTTTTCCCCTAACTTGTTCTCTAATCACGTTGCCAGGTGATCAACTTGCTATTGGTAAGGAAACCGGTCGAAGGCTCGGAATGGGAACCAATATGTATCCATCTGCAGCTCTTCTCGGTACTGACAAGGACTCAAACATTGCATCCATTCCCGTTGAGGAGTTGATTGAGAAGGCTGATGGATTTGCTGGAGTCTTTCCAGGTTTCAACTTGCCTTCGTTTTCAAACCTAATCATTGCTCATTAGAAAGGTTTTGTTATATTGATCCAAGCTTCTTATGTTTTCTTTTCGCAGAACACAAATATGAAATTGTGAAAAAGCTACAAGAGAGGAAGCACATTGTTGGAATGACTGGTGATGGTGTCAACGATGCTCCTGCTTTGAAGAAAGCCGACATTGGTATTGCTGTGGCTGATGCTACAGATGCTGCTCGTGGTGCTTCAGATATTGTTCTCACCGAACCTGGATTGAGTGTTATCATCAGTGCAGTTCTCACTAGCAGAGCTATCTTCCAAAGAATGAAGAACTACACCGTGCGAATTCTCATCTTATGCCCTCTACTTATGTTCGTTTGCGCGAGATACTAATTACTCTTTTTTATTGTGCTCATGACAGATATATGCAGTCTCAATCACAATCCGTATTGTTGTAAGTAGACACCCCCATATAGATATCTATCACTTGTTTAGTATGATTTTTCTTTCCCTTATGTACTGATCATATTGTGTTTTGCAGTTTGGTTTCATGCTTATTGCTCTGATATGGGAATTCGACTTCTCAGCTTTCATGGTTCTGATTATCGCCATTCTTAATGATGGTGAGGGAGAAAATGACTTTACTTTTCAATGTAGTGTCTTAATACGTTATCAGCTTATCTTATGGTATTATGTGTTGCTGTCTTTTAGGTACTATCATGACAATCTCAAAGGACAGAGTCAAGCCATCTCCCACGCCTGATAGCTGGAAGCTCAGGGAAATTTTCGCCACCGGAATTGTTCTTGGAGGCTACCAAGCTGTTATGAGTGTTATTTTCTTCTGGGCTATTCACAAGACCGACTTTTTCTCAGTAATCATCTTCTTATTTTTCTAATCTTTTTCTGCACAGGTGCTTAGAGATTATATATAGGTATATAATTTCGCCTGTGATTTACAGGACAAGTTTGGTGTGAGATCAATTAGGGACAATAACAATGAACTAATGGGTGCTGTCTATCTACAAGTTAGTATCATCAGTCAAGCTCTTATCTTCGTCACAAGGTCAAGGAGTTGGTCGTTTGTCGAACGTCCTGGTGCTCTTCTAATGGGTGCTTTCGTCGTTGCACAACTGGTAAGAACATAACATACTTTCAGAAATTCGATTAGGTCCGTTGATGAAACTCCCTCACTCTTCCTCCCAAATGCAGGTTGCAACTTTGATTGCAGTGTACGCCGACTGGACATTCGCAAAGATGAAAGGTATCGGATGGGGATGGGCCGGAGTGATATGGATTTACAGTATCATAACGTACTTCCCCCAAGACCTTTTGAAATTCGCTATTCGATATGTATTGAGTGGAAAGGCTTGGGTCAGCATGTTTGACAACAGGGTACACACACAACTTCCTCTTTAACCACTTTTACAGCCTGATTGCAATATTTAGCTAATGGCTTCTGCTCTTTACTTTACCAGACTGCTTTCACAACCAAGAAAGATTACGGTATCGGAGAAAGAGAAGCTCAATGGGCACTAGCTCAAAGGACATTACACGGTCTACAGCCGAAAGAAGAAGCTAACATCTTCCCAGAGAAAGGAAGCTACAGAGAACTGTCTGAAATCGCCGAGCAAGCCAAGAGAAGAGCCGAGATAGCTAGGTAAGTATATACTCGATTAAACCGAGCTCAATCGAACCTTCTGCTTTTAGTTCTGATAGGACTGCTTTTATCTTAATGTACAGGCTTAGGGAACTGCATACACTAAAGGGACATGTTGAATCAGTAGCAAAGCTAAAGGGATTGGACATTGATACAGCAGGACATCACTACACTGTGTAGTTTCGGAAGTTGCAGAATATTACCAAAAACCAAAACCACTTTTCATGACTTGTCTTTTTTACCCCCCTTCCTATAAATCTGGCTATTCTAAGGTTATTATTATTACAGTAGAGGGAAGAGAACTTTGTGTATTGTCATAACTCTTCCAAAACTCCTTTTTTATTAATTGTTAGTCCATGTTCTTAAATTTCTACTTAAGCTTTGCAAAATTTGCCTTTGTCTTTTTGTACTTTGGCTACAACCCATTTTTAATAGCTTAATATGAGCTTATATATTACTCTCCTGTTCTTTTCTATTTTCTTTTGTTAATTATCATCTCGAATCTAATATTTGATTCGAATATATATATATATATATATATTTTTTTTTTTTTATTGCATGTAAAAAAAATAAAAACATTTCAAATATAAAATTTAGTTATGTTTCTAAAATTTCTTTTGGTCCTTATAAATTTCAGTCCTAATTTGAGATCGTAGAAGGATTGGGATAAGCAAAGTACAACTTTGAGTCACATGCAAAGATATGGATGGTGACTTCAAATCATATCTTATCCACTTGCTGTAATCTACATCTATTTTTGTCACACTATTCCACAAAAAAACATATATAGTTATTCATCTTCTCACTTTTTCTAAGCTAGGAAAAGAAGTCAAATATGTCATTAAATGAAAATTTGTTTTTTAGTCTTTATCTTACTCATGTAATGACACGCTAAAGATGTCATTAAAAAAAGTTATGGGTATAGACTCCAAACTTTTTATTAATAGAAAAACGTTAGTCGACATGAAAATAGACATAGAAAAAATAATAATAGACATATTATATAGTATATTTTTTAGTTTATAATTTTATACTCTGTAATATTAACTAAAATAAAATAATGAAATATTCTTGTGGAAATGAAAGAAAACAAAAGAAAGGATTTGGGTAACATATATATATTGTCTAAATATGTATATATATGAATAATTTCTTCATTATTCATACAAAATTCAAGGCCATAAAAACAATTGAAACGACCGAAAAAAGATATATGAGTTAATATATGCTCTAAAATTGAAAAAATCATAAAAAAAAAATTGTGAAAAATTAATAAATTAATACTAGGTTTTACCTTACCCGATTTTAGAATCACAGCAGACAATAAGTTCAAATCAAAATGTGTAAACATGAACAAATAAATATAAATTCTCATTGATCATGATTTCACACTTTATTCACATATTTAACTCAAGTACATTACATTGTAGGAATAGATAATATATCATTAACGAGCTTCAAATTAAACCAAATTGAATCACTAATTTCTGTCTTTGTGATTATATCCACAATTCCTTTTAATTTATAAAGAAGAAAGAAATCCCAATAATTTTGTAAGATCCATTAAAATATATTTTATTTTCTTTGACAAACAAATTAAATTAAAAAGTAAAGTTTAGCTTAAGGAAACATGTATTAAAAAATCAAATAACTGATCATAATTATAAGTAAGAGAAAAAACCACATTATAATATATATAAGATTCATCTCTTGAAAAAATTAAGATAAAAATAGCTTACTTTTTTTTTTGACAATTCATGTGAAACACTTAATTATGTAATAATCAAGAAATATTATCTTGAACAAGAGATTTTAGAACAATTATCTGCAATTTGAGACATACAATGTAGCTTCCAATCTCATTCAACATCTCATCAAAATTCATCTCTTCACCACCTGGCAAAAGCTTTTGCAATTCCTTCAATCTCTTCTTAACCTCTGCTCCTTCTTCTTCTTCTTCTTCTTCGAGGTCTTGTGTGTAGCTAGATCTTTCTAGATCATCATGAGGGGAAGATAAAAGCTTGTGTTGCAAGAATTGGCCCCATGAGAATTCTTGAGCAGACAAAGCTAAAGCTAAGTCTACTTCGTGTTTCACGGTTTGTGAGTGGTTGATTTGAGAAGAGGTTTTGTTCATGTTGATCTTCTTGAGAGATGGAATTAAGTGACTTGCGTATCTTCTTGTGAAGATTGTCTTAGGGTTCTTGTTTGGTCGGAGAGAAAAGACTCGTTTTCTCTTGTTTGTAATTTGCCTCTTCATTTGAGATTTTGTTTGTTTCGTAAAAAGTATACAAAGGTGACACTTATATATATAGAAAAAGCTCGAAACATGAGAAAGCAGAGAGAGATTGAGGATTGTGTATATAAGGCCGCTTAGATAGGACGGACGAGAGGTGTGAACGCCCTACATGCCCACCAACAATATATATATATATATATATATATATATATATATA
>OVAW01000173.1:0-20665 GCA_900406365.1 Heliophila coronopifolia | reverse complement strand
TATCTGCTAGTGCAGGAGAGAAGAAGAAAATGGAGATGATGCGGAAGAGTTACGCGAATGTTGAAGATCTGAAGCAAATATCTATGGCTGCTTCTCTTGCTATTAATGGAGGTGGTGGTGGTGGAGGAAGGAAATCACTTGGCGGTGGCCGGAGTATTAACGGTTACAGACATATTTACTGATTTTCTGATACTTGTGTGGCTCAAAGATTTGGGTTTTTTTTGCTACGATTTGGTTTTTTTTTAGGGTTTTTGATTGATAAAGATTGGTCCTTTTTTCTGATTTTGGATTTTGGTGATTGTTTGATTTGTTGTTGAACATATAGTAAGATTCTGACATTGAGCTGTTTGATTTCAATAGAGATACATAGCTAAGGATCTTATATGCAATCTATAATCTAAGCTTTACACAAATGGGTTTCAAGGACCATCCGTATCTCAATCTCAGTACTGATAACTTCATCGATGCCAATCCGAGCCGATTCTGCCGACTTTGGAACCTCCTCAAGAACACTATGAATCATACCAAAAGCATTAACAGTCAAAAGCTATATAATCTGCAGGAAATGTTTCTTTCTTCCAAGTTTTGATCATGGTGTCCACCAGGAAACCTTCTGTTAATCCAGGGAGATTAACTAGGTTATCAGAATGTGCTGTGTAAATCATGAGATCGTCGAAGAGTTCTGGTTTAAAGAGGTAAGTTCTCTTGTGTAGTAGTGGTACCAAAGTAACCAATAGCTTGGTGTGGATTATGAGTTTTCTTGCAATGGTGAATCTCTCTGCTGTGTTAATATAAGATCTGTGTTGCTTAAACAACTCAGGAGGCTAGACACATAACTGACAAGACTTGGTGGTCACCTGAGTACTTGAATGAAGTTTTGGAATCTTGTAGAATTTCTCAATCAGATTCTATATGCTCTAGTGGCATCCTCATCTGTTCTGGAACCAGTTTAAGATACAGGAACTGCCATTTTGTGAGAAACTTATTACTGTCGGATTAACCTTATGTAACTTTGAATACTGTCGAAGCTATTTGAATCGGAGAAAGATATCTCGAGTACAGAATCTGAACTCGTGTAATCACTGTTTGCATTTCCATGGAACTACACAACTATGTGTTTGCCTTTTCTCTGCAAAAATCAAGAAGCAGAATGAATAAAAGATGAGAAATACTACAAGGTGAAGTCCTCCTGAGTACTGACCATCAACCCAGGCCCAAATAGTTTTTAGCACAAAAAAAATTGATCAATGTAAAACTTATTTTGTCAAAATGATGTCCCATATTATGTAGGATTATGACTTCTCTTGCAATGGTGAATCTCTGCTGTGTTAATATGAGACCTTTGTTGCTTATATAAAGCAGAACTTTAGAGACATGGCTGGCAAGACTGGCTATCGCCTGATGATTATCATCATTTGTTGAGTTCTTGAATGAAGTTGTCAAAATATTCTAGAATGTCCCAATCAGGTTATAGGCTCTAGAAACAGCCTCATCTGTCCTGTAACTACAAATCATAACAGCAGTTTCATGTTTCAGACACAAGAACCGACGTATTCTCTGAGATATTGTTGTTAGCTATTTGAAAAGCAGCTCCCATGGGAGCAAGATGGAACAAGTAGAGAACATGGACTTGTTTAACCTCTGTTTCCATCCCCAATGGAACTCCACAACTCTGCTTTTTGTCTTTCCTCTACAAAAATCAAGATGCAGAATGAATAAAAACATGAGAAATGCTATAATATGAAGTCTTGCAGATTATAAACATATCAACTAAGCTGTTTCTGTGCTACGGCATATCGATATCTCAGAGTATAAGGCTTCTCTAAAGCTAAAGAAGATAGCAATTCAAAGAGGATTGGGCAAAGCATTTTATGGAGGAAGTGCTTAAATCAGCCTCTTTGGTTCTCCGGGAATTGCTACCTTTTGTTTTGTTGGGCTTGAACTATAACTTTTCAAAGCCCATATGTACCTCTTTTAGCCTAATTGGCTTCGGTAAAATTGCATCACAAAGCCCATATTATATATTTTAAGAGAGAATGATAATATATTTTTTGTCGTGTTAAAAAAAATAATATAAAATTTAACTATATCGCTCCTAAGTTACGTCTTAGATACTATATATATATATATAGTTAACTTGTTTTCAGAAAAACAAAATACACATAGATAACTTTAACGTAATCTAAAATATTCAAATTTAACAACAAATAGACCACTTGATCTTCGACCATTGCAATAACATTTAAAACAAATTAAAATTTAATATCCGGTAAATATGGGAAGCGTTCATTTCAACAGAATTTTGACGGTCATCCGTGGGAAATCCGTTAGTAACCTCTAAAGAATTTCCTACGGATTTACATTATGATAGTTTTTGATAAATTTCTGAGAGATATTTTTGACGGAATATTCTGTTGGAAATATTTCCAACGGACCTCGAAAATCGTTTGGTTTTCCGTTGAAAATTTCCGAGGGACGGATACTTTTCCGTTGTAAATTTGTCAAACATTTTGACGGACAAAAAATACCATGTTTTCTCGTAGTGAATATCTACATATCCAACCACCACACTTTTTAACTTCCACAAAAAGTTGAGATTAAATTGTATAATTCACAAAAAAAACAAATTGTACTTTAGACTAATTTCTTACCGACTCTAAGAAATAAAAAAGGTTTAAAATTATCAAATGATCTCAATCTCATCCTTCGAAAATTAAATATTTCTTTATCTGAAAACAAAAATTAACGTCTAATTATTATAGCCACTAATTTTTGTTGGCTATGACTCAAAATTTATGACTAGTCTACTATTAGCAATGAATAGCCACAACGATACGATCCATAATCGTATGCTTGTGATTATCATTCTATCGTGGTTAGTCTTTAATTATGATGCTGCTACGAATTACTATAAACATATTTGTAGTTATTATAGTTAAAATAAATAATCTCTTAGTTTTTTTCAAATGACATTTTAAAGGATAAACGTCGAAATACACAAGTCACATTTTAACAAAAAGTTTTTTTTTTCAAATTTACCTTCTTAATATTTCATTTTTGATTACATCAAGATAATACAACTCTAAAGGGTTAATATAGGTATAATATATAGGAGTGAAAAATTATTTAATGAAAATAAAATAATATTAATAATTTTATTAATAATTGTGAATATGTCTAAAACCCACTTAATAAAATACATAAACTTAAGAAAATGACTACCTATTTCCCTACAAACTACGCTGCGACCACAATTTAGACACAATTGTCAAACATTCAATCTTAAGAAATATAACGACACAATTTAGATTATCTAGTTTATGTTTTTTATCAAGCATTTTCCCATCATTTTATATAAAATGGATACATGTTCCTATATTTAGATAGTAAACTTGTACTTTAGACTAATTTCTAATTGACTCTTAGAAATAAAAAAAAGGTTTAAAGTATCAAATGATCTCACTCTCATCCTTCAAAAATTAAATATTTCTTTCTCGGAAAACAAAATTTAACATCTAATTCTTATAGCCACTAATTTTGTTGGCTATACTATTAGCAATAAATAGCCACAAATAAAATAATAACTTTATACCTGAAAATTATCATTGTATAGTAGTTAGTCGTTATCATGTTGCTACGAAATAGCTACGAATTATTATAAACATATTATAGTTATTATAGTTAAAATAAAAAAATTACATGTGGAAGACAAGTAGTCTAATGATAGCAATTTTTGTGCTTCTTTATCGTGACCGGAGTTTGAACTTTGATCTCTCCGGTTGAGGAAAAATTAATTAAGAATTAGTTAGAAAAAAATGACTAACTATATGGCTACAAATTATTATAAATTGTTGTGAACATAAATTAGAAGATACAATTGTGAAACCGATGATCTTATCTTAAAAATTGACGTGTCTATGTTTAGTAAAAGAGGCAATTCTCTTAGTTTGCCTCCAATTGTTTTTAAAAAAAATTGGGGCCATATTTTTTAAAATTAAACTATATTTATTAGTGATTTTGTTAAACATGTTTGAATTAAACCACAATTTTAATAAAAATATTAATTTTTTATTGTTTTTTTTTTAATTTTGCTTTAGACCTATATAAGGTAGCATGATTATCATTCTATCGTGGTTAGTCCTTAATTATGATGCTGCTACGAATTATTATAAACACATTTGTAGTTATTATGTTTTTTTTGGTCAAATGTAGTTATTATGGTTAAATAAATAATCTCTTCGTTTTTTTCAACTGACATTTTAGAGGATAAACGTTGAAATACATAACTCATATTTTAACAAAAAGTTTAATTTTCTTTTCTAAATTTACATTCTCATCAATTAAAAGTAATATTTCATCTTTTGATTAAATCAAGATAATACAACTCAAAAAAGTTAAAATAGGTCTAATAGATAGGAATGAAAAATTATTTAATGAAAATAAAATAGCATTAAAAACTTCATTAATAATTATGGTGACACAATAGACAAATTACGCTCTGACCACAATTTAGACACAATTGTGAAACATTTAATCTTACGAAATATAACGACACAATTTAGATTACTATTATTATTTTTTTTTTCAAGCCAATTTAGATTATCTAGTTCATGTTTTTCTCAAGTATTTTCTCATCATTTTATATAAAATGGATAACATTGAAAACGGATAAATGCTCCTATATTTGATAGTAAACTTGTACTTTAATCTAGTGGTTTGAGACCACTAGCATGAATGCATGACTTTGGTATCGAGAGTTCGATTCCTAGTTTTGACGATGAGTTTTTCCTTTAGTGAGATTTAGGTTAAGGGGCCGATCTGTTGTGATCCAATGTTTAAAAAAAAAATTTATAATAAACTTGTACTTTAGACTAATTTCTAATAGACTCTTAGAAATTAAACAAAAAAACGTTTAAATTATCAAATGATCTCACTCTCATCCTTCAAAAGTTAAATATTTCTTTATCTGAAAACAAAATTATTCTTATAGCCACTAATTTTTGTTGGCTATACTATTAGCAATAAATAGCCACGAATAAAATCATAACTTTATACTTGAAAATTATCATTCTATAGTAGTTAGTCGTTATCATGTTGCTACGAAATAGCTACGAATTATTTATAAACATATTGTAGTTATTTTAGTTAAAATAAATAAACGACTAATTTCGCTACAAATTCCTATAAATTGCTGTGACCATAAATTAGAAGACACAATTGTGAAACTGTCGATCATACTTAAGAATTATAACGACACTTCTGATACAAATATTATATGAAAATTCAGTGACGTGCAGTCATGCATATGTGTTAGTAAAATAAGTAATTGTCTTATACCTCCAAATTAAAAAATAAAAATTAGGACACAATATTAAAAATTAAACTATATTTATTAGTAATTTTTAAAACATGTTTTGAATATAGGCCACAATTGTAATAAAAATATTAATTATTTTTTTTTAAATCGCTTTAAACTAATATAAAGACACATCAATGTGACAATTTTATCTCAAGAATTATAAACTAAAAACTTTCAAATTTAAAAAAGTAAAAAGAAATAGCTTTTAAAGATTATATCAAAACAAGATTAAATTGGACCACATACTTTTTTCAGTACGTGCCATATAAACAACTCAAAATTCGCACAACCGTTTTTAAGATATTTAAAAGTATGTGATCATGTTTCTGCATGAATTTGAACTATTTAAGTTTATCTGTTTTTGTTAATTAGTGTTTCAAGTATATGTGTATTATTGTTTTTGTTAGTTACGCACGTGGTTTTGGACCACATACTTTGTGCATGCATCAACGTGTTAATTATAATTTAACTCAGCTAATCTCTCTCTTATCTATTTATATATCTGTTTTCTTCTTCTTGATTGAGATTTTCATTATTTCTTAGCATTAAAACCGAACCAACCGCCAACTGTCTTTTGGTCTAGTGGTTTGACTGTACTAAGAGTCTAAGAGCAGAGCCGGCCCTGAGTGGAGCCGGAGGAAACATTCGCCCCGACCCCCGAATTTTTTAATTATATTTGTATTAGTTTTAGGCCCAATTTTTTTGAAAAAAAAAAATTTATAAGAAAGTGGCCTACAAATTTTAGTTTTGTTTCCGGCCTCCAAAATTTTAGACAATTTCAGGGCCGCTACTGTCTAAGAGTGACCATGATATTGAGAATTCGATTCTCCGTCTCAACGATAAAATTTCCTTTTATTGAGATTTAGTCTAATAGGCCGGCATGTTGTGGTCCAAGTTGAAAACAAAAACCGAACCGACCCGGAATTCCTTAAAATGAAAATAAAACCGAGATTTATGCCAGAAGATTGCATATACATTTAACATGCTTTGATCCTTATCTCAGAAAAACTACGGGTCAAAACTTCATAACTTACAAAAAAAAGCAAACCAAATTTCAAAATTTATGAATACTAATAAAAGATAGCATTGTAATTAAGTTGAATAACTTTTTCATTTCCCTTCCATTTTTCTTCTCTACCTTATTTTAAACAGAAAAAAATTCTCTACCTTATTTTAAATCTTACTTTTTTTTATTTTTTTTTCTTTCATGAAAATTAATCTTCTAGTTATATGTAACAACAAAATAGAAAAAAAAAAAAGAAAAACAAAACAAACATTGTTTTTTTTTGCAGTTTCATATTTATTTCGTACCAATCAAATCAAACAGCACCATTATAACTGCAATATGTTACTTTTGTCCCAAAATATATGAATTTTATCAAAAGACACAAAATAAAAATAAAAACAATTAGTAGATATATGTTATCTCCTTTATTTCCCTAAAAACAAGTTTCTCGAAAAAGAAAAAGAAAAAGCAAAATTAGTGACAACCAGAAGAGAATGGGATTATAAAGTGGTCTTAATTAGTGCCCTACAGCCATGTGGTGATTGACATTTTCAGATTTATAATTATCATCCATGCTTCCTTGTCTTAAAAGTGATCTTATAACATTCTCACAATTATTACTATATTTTTTTATAAGACAGTTGCCAAGAAAATTCTCAATTTTGTAAAGATTAAAATACTAATTTTGATTAAATAATCAAGTTATTAATTAAACCTTAACAGCAGTGGTTTAACAACTTGTTTATTGTAACTTTATATCTAAAGAAACTTAAGTTTATGTAAAAGTTTGCATATAAGTAAGGGTCCGAGAAAAAAATATTATTTTTTATTATTTTTAAAACGAGTTCTTCAAATTGCTATACACTTTTGGGAAACTTTAATCTTTTCCCAATCTTATTAAAAAAAATATTAATAAATTATATAAATTTGGCTGGATCATTAAATACTTATCGACGTTAAATTTTCCTAAATAAACATCATGGCTTTTAAAAGTTGTTGAACGAAATAGTTTTACTAGATTTGAGTATTTTTGAATTTTTTTTTGTCAACAGTTCTACTGGCTAATTAATTGTTAATTAATTTTTTCTCAACCGGAGAAACTAGAGTTCGAACCCTGGTTACGAATTATTTATTTATTTATTGGAAATATATATATATAGTTCAAATGACTAATACTCGTTAAGAAAATAATTTTTTTAATAAATAAGAAATTTCGCCAAGTGTCATTTGGTCTAATGGTTTGAGAGCACTAGCAGTGCCACGACATCAAGAGTTCGATTTCTCGCTCGACAATGATGTTTCTATTTAGGTTAATAGGTCGGTTTGCTATAGTATAAGTTGAAAAAAAAATCCAAAATCTAAATTAATGATTAAAGCCGTGAAAAACTAAGTATTTTGTGTAACACATTTACAGTGCCAACCATATATAATTAAAATCAAATCGAAATTAACGTATATTCTCCTTTTATCCAAAAAAAGTAAAAAAAAAAGAAAAACATATATATAAGAAAGTAGGGTAATGTCGATAAATCGGTTTGTTGCTTAAACCATAAAATGTACAGAAACCTAACTCTCTGACACTAAAAGCATAATTTATTTATTCTGTTTTTTTTTTTTTTTTTTAAGAGTAGGATTGTGTCATTATCATTTACTTGACTCATCATTATATCCTTCCAAACTTCAAGCCTTTAGAATTATCAGTGTCATCGTGGTCACTGGTCATCAAGTTTGGTGTTCAATCGAGTAATTTCTAAGAAAACTTGGTTTCTAAATCAGAAAAAAATCTATAAAATTCATTGTGCTTTAAGATAAGTCTAAATCAAAACGAATTAATGTTGCACAAAAATAATATATATTTTATGAAAATTAGTTAATTCATTAGTTAATAGACCATAGAGGAGTGAGTATGCCTTGAAAAAAAAAAACTGTTTAGGCCTCTAAATTTTTTTTACAAATTTAAAAAACTAGGCAAAATTCTCAAAATATTAAGCAATATATTTTTATTTAATTTGCTAAATTATGTTTGGATTATGCTACAATTTGTAATAAAAACTATCATATTTTTTTGAACTTTTTAGTTAAAAAGTAATATTGCAGAGGTATAAAATTAATTCATTTTTTAAATTAAGAATTGAAACAAAATTTTAAAAACATTTTGGAGACCCAAAGCTTGAACCAAAAATTAACTCTAAAATTTGAGGCAGCACAAGATCTATGTTTTATAGGCTTTGGCACATGACTGACTCTAGATAGACCATCACTCAAACTAGCCACCCTGATCAGAACCCAATCCGGACACAAAGTTCTTGAGGTCTAAATACATTAAGTGATGAATAGTCATATATTTTCTTAATCTCTCAATCTGATATCTTTTAATTATGTTTGCTTTCATCTTGCTTTTTTTTTCATTTTATCATGTGTGAGTTACTTTATTTTTCAATTTGCTTAGAAGTCACTATTGGTATTTTCAGTTTTTTCCGCAAGAAAATATCGGGGTTCGAACTTCGTACATGGTGAAAATATCTAAAACCTTTCGTTTGAACATATAATACTTTGCCAATAGGAATTGACGATTAAGATTATTAGTTGACTTTATAATTTCTTATAATGTGTCCTAATTCTAATTTTTAGATATTTAGATTTATTAGGTGATTATAAAATGATTACTGTCATTGAAATAAATTAGTCTACTTCTTGTGATATGTGTTAAAGCATTGACCTTGATTAGATGTCTATCATTGAAAACATGGTTATCTCAAACTATATATTGATGTATCATGTTTAAATTTTTATTAAACGATTGTTTTTACTGTATTTAAATAAGCTTTTTAAAAAAAATTGAACCATAATATATATATATAATATATTTGATTTAAGATTAGTTCATAAACCAATTGATACCCAGATCATTTGCTTTGAACATAGTCTTACTATTTTCTTATTTCTAAGTTGTGTTTAGATTCGTTTTAGTCACTTAAAAAAAACCAAAATCGTATATTCTTAGCTTAATTATTATTATTAATTTTTGGATTTTCAGTGAACTATTCTAATTTATTTGTGGTTCGACCTCAGGCAAACTCTTAGTAGAACTAGTGGAAATATTGGTTTCGGCCAAAGTTTTTTTCAAATATTTTTTATTATATTTATTTTTTGCCATTATTATAGTTAGGCCACGCTTTAATATTTGAAAAATAGCCTCATATTTAAATTATTTGATATCCCAAAATTTTAGAAAATTTCAAAATCAGATTTAGCTAGAAGTTAGAACCTTTATCATTTCAATTGATTTGCGTTTGAGGTTAATTAGGGATTATTACTTTAGCCGTATCAATTTCTTGTCTTAATAACTAAGGATATTATGGAATCTAAAAACAAAAAATATGTAATCTTAATTAGCAGAACTCGAAACAAAATTTAAAATACTTTGAGAGTCAAAAATAGAAAAATTTCAGCAAAAATTTTGTATTCAAATTTTGAGATCCTATAACATTTTTTATTTAATATGGTTTAGAGCCGAGTTTGATTAGTTTAACAACGTAAATTGGAAACACCGCGTGCCTAACATGTACACGGAATTATAAAAAAAAGTTTGATACAAATCGTGTGAAC
The DNA here is from genome assembly GCA_900406365.1 of Heliophila coronopifolia. Taxonomy (NCBI): domain Eukaryota; kingdom Viridiplantae; phylum Streptophyta; class Magnoliopsida; order Brassicales; family Brassicaceae; genus Heliophila; species Heliophila coronopifolia. The sequence continues at coordinate 10,691 of OVAW01000173.1, read as the reverse complement.
TAAATATAATTATTAAGACCTGTGAAGTATTAAAATTATATTCTTTTTGCAAAATTTAAACCATAAAATAAATGGGAAACCGTAGGAAATAATAATGGTATAATTGGCACGACGTTAAGCTTAACTTTTTATTGAATGATAAGAGGGAAAAGTAGTTTTCACGTCAATTATTTATAGATTTTTCCTTTTTTCTTTTTATTATTTGTGTTGCTTTAGTGATAATTCAAATTGATTTGTAACACACACCATGTGATAAATATTCTAAAGGAACATAATAGGACAAGCTTGATTGAGATTTATTTACCTGTCACATTTTCTTGTCGCACTTTTCTTATTGGTATTTGATAAACTCTATTATTGTTTTATTAATATATTTATCATTTGTTAGTCATTATTTAATTTTACCAAAATTAGTTTAGTAATAGACCAAGTCAAGGTTGTGTTATATATCTTTTATGCGGAAAAGTTGAAAACTTAATCTTTGAAAACGTCAATTTCGGATTATTACATTGCCACCAAAAGTAGATGTAAGTCCTTTTTTTTAATTAATGAAAATTTACTTCTGGTTTATATATAAAAGCAAAACAAATCAATTTTGAATTATTGTTTAAAAGTTGGAACGACATGACCGATTGAAACTTACTACTTGATCCACAGTTTTTCATAAACAAATTAATATTTTAATCCAATAATTAAAGTCTTGTGGAGAAATTAATTAATTTGATTTTCACGTTTGAAGAGATTATAAAACAAATGATCAGTTTTTGTTTATTATAATAGTTTATCAGGAGTGAGTCTTTGAATATAGTGGTTTGATTGCATTAGAGGTGATTTTGGTATCCTAGGTTTTCTGCGTCGACGATAAAATTTCTCTTTAATAAAATTTAGGTTAACTAATATGTTGTGACCCAAATTAAAAAAAAATCTACTATATATTAAAAGGGAAATTTTTTACAAAAGAAACCTTAATTTTGTAAACAATTACTTCAAATGCCATTACAAAGTTAAAAGCACTAGAACGATAAAATAGTAAAAAACTAATTAAGTTAGTTTAATGAAAAACACAACTTTGAAACGTAATTTTTAGTGTCTTTTCATATTTAAAAAAAATATAAAAAACATATTGATAAATAAAAAAAACACGGCCCTTTACTATTTTTATAATTTTTTAAAACAAAAATTAAAAATGAAAAAAAAAACAAATAGGTTAAAAAAAATAAAAAAAACAAATTCCTACAAAAATTCCAAAATTATAGGAACTAATTTTAGCATAAATTCCACGAACTAGTTTAAAAAAAAAATAAAAGGAAAAATAACTTACAAATATATTAAATTGTATATATACTATTAATATGTGTTTAACCATGAAAATAAAATAAAACTACATATAAAATAAGAAAATTGATCAAAAATAATAATAACATATATAAATAAGAAAAATATTTCAAAAAGAAAACTAAATCCGCGCACAGCGCGGGATATCATCTAGTTATTTATTAAAATAGGATTAAATTTATAGCACATAGAGCAAGTTAAAAATCTAACTTCTTAGAAAATAAATAATAAACTACAAAAACGGAAATTAAATACATGCACCAACTATAGTTATTTCAATTATCTTAGTATATACTTACAAAAATAATAATAATTTTTTTATTTAAAAAAACAATTGTCTTTATATATAAAAAATAAAGTTAGAATATATACATTTTGATATTATCGATGCAAACTATATATGTATTCCGTTCTGGTTAAGAAAATTATTTTAGTTTATATAAATGATAAAATAACAATTATTTACAAGAGAAAATGGATTAATATCGTACTCTTTTTTGTAAATAAATACCAAATAAAAACACACGTATCTGAAATTAGCAGCCTATTAAAATAATATAAAAACTAGATTTTTTAAACATTGATAAAGACAAACTACCAAATCAAACATAATTAAAAAAAAAAAACAATTACACCACAAATAATCTAAACAATAAAACACAAAGAAGTTGGCAGTAGGACCCACAAAACACACTGTCAGAAAATCTTTAGAGTTTCAGAGAAAAAAAAAGAAGAAGAAAAATCAAACAGTAAATAACATATTTCTTACCAAACATTAAAAACATCATATCTTTCTTTTATCTCTTCCTGTTCTTGTCTCTTCCATTCCCAGAAAACAAAGAACCCAAACCAAACAAATTCACAGAAGGACCAACGTTGATAACCGGACTCACTCTTATCCCACCTCCATGGCTTCCGTAGCTGTACCCTCCGTAGTTCTTCTTCAATGGCGGTTTCTGAAAACTACTGTTACTCGATGAGGAAGAAGAAGAAGATGACAATGATAAAGATTGTTGTAGCTTTATATGCTCTGTGTGTTGTTTCTTTGAGCTTTGTTTCGGTTTAGTTGAACCGGTTGAATAGCTCCGGTTTAGTAACGGTAACGGACATAAACTCCTTCCGTAACTACTTCCACAGTTTAAACTACTGCTTCTCTTAAACCCCCAAAACGACTTCGTATTGGACTTCTCTTCCGTCGTCGAAACGACAACGTTATCTTCTTCTTCTACTTCTTCAACCGGTTTTTTAGAATCCGGTTTAGTTGAACCGGTTCCGGATCCTTTTTGACCCGGATTGGGTTTTTTCTTGATTTCGGTTGGTAAGATTTTACCGTTAGAGAAGAGTTCTTCGGCAGACCAAGAGCCTTGATCAAAGCTTTCGCCGGAGTTTACGCCGCCGGGAATGCAGAAATCGAAATCTATGCTTGAATTGAGACTGGAATGTTTCGAATTCGGCGATGATCGTAAGGGACGTTTCTCGATCGGTATAGCTTCGGATTGGCAAAAATCACGAGAAAATGAGATTCTTGGACTCATATTGGAATTTTCAGATAGAAGATCCACCGCCATTATCAGAATTGGATTGAAAAGCTTTCTTCAATGGAGTAGTTGAGAAAAGAAGGAGAGAGAGAAAGAGGAAGACGTGGAGAGAGAGATTTGAGGGAAGAAGATGAAGTCAGAAACGATAAGAAAGAGGAGTTGGGTTTTAATACCAGTTTTAAAATGGTATCCATATCTTTCGGGTCGGATAAAGTCTATTTTAATTTGTTTGTTATCAATTAGTCTAATGGTGGCAATTTCTGTGCTTTTACACCGTGGTCGACTTCGATCTCCAGTCTCTCCAGTTGATGAGAGATTAATTAGTAATCAATTAGTCAGTTGAGCTATTGACAAAAAAAAAATCCCAGAAAAATAGCATCCCTAGACGGAAAATCTCCCTAATAGACACTTGACAAGTGTATTTTTTCATTACTTTATTTTCTTCTCTTCAAATTGAATATAACTAGTTTAATATAATTTTGGTCTTATATATTAGATCTTTCAAATGAACAGGCCGTCCGTAGACTACGATTGGTCCGCACCGTGACGGTGCAGATTATGGTCACGACTATTTAATCCCAAATTAAAAGCGTGTTTTCGGAGGTACGCTATATTTATATGCGGGCTATACATGCGGACGCCTGCGGCTTTGTGGTTTTAGCTTAAATCAGCCCTCCATTTCTAAAAGTCCAAAATCTACATTCGTCCATTAATCCGCCTAAAAAGCTACACTCATACAGATCACAAAGCCTGCCCACACCATAGCATCCTTACGATCAATTTTTATTTCAGATAGTTTAAAAAATTTATAAAAATTAAATTTGCATATTTAAAAAAAAAAAATTGGAGAAATTTTGGGTTAGTACACGCATCGTGGTCAAGACCGCAGTCACTGCTTGTCGTGCGATGTAGATATAATTTTACACATTTTTAACCGCAACCCCGCATAAACTAAAAATTCTTATTCAATTTAACATATAAATTAAAAAAAGCCAGCGGGCCCTACATATTGTTGTAGCCTTGTAGGTGAGAAACTTATAATTACGTTAAACAATCACATACGTTAAGTAAACAATTAACAATTAATCATTGTATGTTAATTGGCAGAAAACCTTATAACCTTACAAAATATTCTATTTAAAAGCTTTAATAGTACTCCGTCAGATTATATATTAGTTTATCGGATTTTCAAACCGGTTTTACATACTCTTAAAATATTAATAATATAAGGATATAAAACTAAAATAATTAAACTTATAATCAAAATGTATACAGTTTTGTGATACAACTTATAATCAAAATGTACCCAGTTTTACAAAATATAGTTGAAAGAATAAAATAGAATTAACTCGTAGTTTAATTTTCAACTATTTGCTTTGTAAACTCTTTTATTACTCAATTTTACATGTATATACAGTGATGAATCCAAAACAATAATTTGGGGGACAAACAAAATTTTACATACAAAAATAAATATATTTTTTTGTTACATGTTAAAAAAAAAAATTTCTTCTAGCTAGGAGGCCAGAGCTGTCCCTAGCCCCTGACTTCATCCATGTATATATATATTTCATTATTATTTGATTATAATTATATATAAAATTTTAGTTTTGTAAGAGTTAATATATAATTAACTTTTTTGTTAAAATCTTATCTTAAAAAGTTAGTATATAATATATATATATATATATTTAGGTATGTATATTTAAAAATATAATTGATCTATTGAAAAAATATGTTTATGTAGTATTTAAGTGTTTTAAAAGTCTCGAAATTTTTGAAAGTGTAACTGTTGAATTTTGATTTTGGTAATAAGTCGCCAGTATCAATTTTCTTATAAAAAAATATTTATCAAAATAGTTCACAACGCCGGAACTTTTCAGAAATCAGCATTTCAAAGCAACCAGAATTCGTTTTGTGGATATCAGAATTTATTATCCGTAAAAGTTAGTTCGAGATACCTTGAAATTCAAGAATACTCGTTTTGTGTCAGGATGGATTAAATTTTACTTATTTTATAGGTAATTTTAAGAAATTTTAATTTTTAGGAATTAAATGTAAAATATAATAAATGTATTTTCGGGTGAGAAACTGAAAAAGAGAGAAAGGAATAATAAAAAATTGACAATAAAAGATGTAAAAAAGCGTGTCACTTGCTCCATATTCACATGTATGGACCATAAATGATATGTTGGTCTTCTCTTCGTACAATTATTATTTTCTATGTTTATAATTTGTATGCTCCTAAAAATATATACTTTTAAAATTAAGTAAAAGAGGACGGTCGAAGAACAAGTGGGCCAAATATTTTTCAGTTCTGTTGTTTTGACACTAACTTCGGGGTTCGAACCCCGGTTGTCTCCGATGAAAAAAAATTAATAAACCAATTGTATTGATGTTAAAAAAAAAGTAAAAGACGATGATATTGTGTATTTGGAAAATATTGATTTTTTTTTTGTCAACAGCTCAACTGGCTAATTAATTAGCAATTAATCTCCTCAACTAGAAAGACCGGAGTTCGAACTACGACCACGGTGTAAAAGCACAGAGACTGCCACCATTTGAAAAATATTGATACCTTTCTAAAATCCACCGTTATTGGATATAGTTTTAAAAAGGCTTTTAAATCTTTTATGTTATGGGATATAAAATTTTGAAAATTAATTCATTATTCATTTTCTAATGTATAGAGTAAGTGGAAAAACAAATTATAAAAGTAAGAATTCGGGTTATTTTTAGATTATATTTATGTTAAAGAGGAAAAATATTCAAAAGATTGGAATAGTTACGTTGTTTAGTTATATATAGATCAACCTTCAAAATTTCATATAAAACCATAAATATTAACATACTCAATTATTTTATCAAGTTTTTTTAACGAAACTATTTAATTTATTTAATTTATCAAGTTTGTTGATAACATATTCTTGCATAAGCTAGTAGAAAAACTTTACACATAAATTTAATAAAAGATTAAATAATACATCTTTGCAGCCTTATAATCTTTATCGGAGAAAACTATTTGTGTGTTTAATGTTTTGATGGTTATAGTCTAAACCGGCCAAGACATTTTCTAAAATTTTGAAAGTCGGAAACAAAACTAAAATTTGGTAGACCACTTTCTTCAATTTTTTATTTTTAATAAATTAAGCAGTCGAAGCAAATATTTCCTCCAACTCCACTCAAGACCGGATCTGATTGTAGTGCTATTGGTCTCCGTTCGTTATATTCTAGATGATATTTCCACGACAAAGCAGTGCTAATACTTTGACAAAAAAAAAAGCAGTGCTTGTATTGGTCTTAAACACGATCCCGGTCCTGAGTCCTGACGGAACAAACAATATATTAAAAAACTATTATTCTCTCCCCTTTTGTTTTAAACAATATATGTTTTTAAAAGACAGATGTTATCAAGTTTTTATTCCAACAAGTTTATATTTTTTAATATATTTTTCGTTTATGCTTAATAGGATCTTTGTTATATAATTTTTAAAATAAATAATATAGGTTAAAGCTTTAAATGCAAAAAAATAAAATAAATAATGCGTGACAAAATAAAATAAAAATATTTATTTATAAATAATGGGAATATATTTTTAAAGGTTTTCTTCTTTTTTTTATATATCGACTATTTAAAACTTGTGGCCGAAATCAATATTTTTGCTTGTTATGTCAGTCATTATTTTATAAGTATTATATATTATTTTTATAGCAGTAGACGTTCGGGTTTTCAGTTTTGATCCGTTTAGTTTTTTTATGTAAACAATGCTAATATAGTAATATTTTTGTGGTTTGATTTTTTTATGTAAACCACATTCAAATTACAAGTTTTTGTTTGAGTTTTCAAAAAAATCTAGTAATTTGAAAAATTGTGTAGTTTAATTTTTTTCAGTTTGAAGTACTTTTTTAATAAAATCAGTTAATTTTCCTATAAATGTTTTTAGTACTTATAAATATAAATTTTTTTTTTCTGAATTACCTAACCTAACCATATAATTTCTTTTAACTAACGCTAAGAATTTTAATTAATCTTACATTAATTTTCACAAAACTAAATATTAAAATATATCAAATTTAGTGTTTATTAATATATTTTACCAAAACCACTTTAGTGGTTTAATACTATTAGTATTTTAATTATAAATTAATTTGGTGCCTAGAACCCTTTGTTCTTGTAATTTTTTTTCTAGGATGGTGTTACAGAAAGTTAAAAAAAAAACCTTTCCTTAATTGGTATTTTATAAGATAGAATAAAGTATATACCAGTAACATATAATTGGGAGATGCGTACATTTAAATTGGTCAAAAAAGTTAGCGCCGAAATCTTTAAGATTTTGGGTTTCGGCCTGGATCACCTTCTTCTAACAATTTTTTTTTTTTTTGAAAGTTTTGATAATTTTTTTTTAAACTGTTTTTTTTTTATAATACTAGCACCTAAATTTTGAAAATTTTGAAATTTTTAGATATTTTTTTAACAAAAATTTCAAGAAATTTTTTATATTTGATTTGAAACCATGTTCAACCGCTCCACTTCCACGTAATAAACGACGGTCCAGAACTTGATTATAATCTCATATAACCTGCTGTCTCTGAGTTATCTTCTATTGATTTTTTATTAGAGAAAGTAACTTATAATCTGGGGCCAGGAAGCCACTAATAGCAACCACTGAAAAAGCTTCTCATGTCCCATGTTCTTGATAAGGTTTCACCTCTCCTGTCATCTATGTCGTTATGGGCTTATTGCCAAATCATCTCTTACAGAACATCTTGGGATAATGTCAATAATGTCATTATCCATCAAATCTACAGTCATTGAAATAAATATAAGTCCAATAATTCAATAAATTATGTATTCAATCATTGTTTTTAATAGAATATATCATAACTCGAATAAGTTGTTACTCAATCGTATGATTTTCTATAATCTTTTGTTTTAACTTTTGTTTTTGTAAATTATGTTTACTAGATTTTAAATTTGATGTGAATCAATCAAGTTTATAAATACTTTCTATGAGACTCTCTTGAGTACTAAATTATTTTTTTAAGAAAAAAATAAAATTGCGGAGATATTAAGTCAAATTACTTGAAGAAATTTTTAACTATTTTACTATAAAATATTTAGTCTTTTTTGTTTTTTTTTGTCAATTATATATAAAAATTAGAACTCACAGAATCTTTTTTGATCCTATAAAATCTAAAGTCAAAACAAATAAATCAAAATCCATGATCTAATAAGAATCTAAATTTTGTATGTAAGTCAAAAGACATGCGAAATGTTTGAATTGTTTAGAGAGTCAACATTGGGATTCGTGTTGACCAGTCTGATGAAAACATTGAACATAGACCAATGCTGCAAAGTGTGCACCGACCCGAGACTTTTAATCAACGTATTCTAAATTTGAACTCAATTCAAATTAAAGAAATAATATATTTGAACCCAAATTAACGATGTAAATTAAGCATGTTTAATTATATCATCTCCAAAATCCTAATATGCTATCATTATAAAAAAGGAGAAAAATGAAGATTGTCTAATTTCTAGAAGTTACTTAAAGTTAATAAAAGTATCATCGTATTTAATTAAAATCAACATTTTTCACAACTACATTAAATAAATATTTTTTTCAACGTTTTTACAAAACCTTACTAACTGCATTTATTCTACTATGTTTTTTATGTTGAATTATGTCATAAACCACGTTATTATGGTTATGATATCATATTTTATATTTTAGTATGTTTATCGAACATGATCTCAAATCAAATACAATTTTTTTTTTTTTTTATATATATGTATATAGATCTCAAATTTTTCGAAAATATATTTTTCTATAATAAAAACAGTTAAATAAAATATTGAACAAAATACTCCAATAATTTAACGGCCCCTAATCAAGTCCTAATTATATAAGCTATACATTTTTGTCTTATTATTTAGTTGAAATATTTTAAACCGAATTTTTTCATTATTGGTTTAGAACATAAATTTTAGTATCCTCAATTTTATACTTAAATGGTTAGATATTAGACTTATTTAAAGTATGAGAGAAAAAACATTGCAGGTGGCATCGTTTTTTTTTTGTTTAGCTCCAACTAATAATATGATAAAAACACATGTCAGATACTTATGAGAAACATATAACATTTATACGTTAGATCATAAATGTGTTGCATATGAAATGTATATATCTAAGATTTTTCATTGCCGCTATACTTGTACGTTATCAGTCCTTTCAAATTTTGCTATTTATTTATTTTGTATATTTTTTTATAAGATTTTTATACCAAACTTATCTACAAAATGTATACATTTTAATTAAAATTTCCGAAGCTAAATATTATAACATCTGCATAAAAAAATAATTTTATATATTCGGGGAACCATGTCCGTGTTAACATTCTCATACATAATATTTTTTTCTTTTTATTTGATCAATCAAAATAGTGTAACGTTTATGATTATTAATTGTTTTTCTTTTAACTCTTTATTCACTTAATCAAATGGAATCTTATGAGTCATCACTCATGCCACTTTGCTTTTCATCAAATGAAAATCGATTTTTTTTTCTTAAATTGAAAGTAAAGAAATTGTTATGCGATATATAAAAAAAGAAAGATAAAAAGGTGATTTGATATTATCTAAAAAAATATAAATTAATTAAAAAATTTGTGAATTATATGAAAACAGGAAAACAAAAGTAAGCATGTGCATGGGTCCAATGGCTACGTACTTACCGAAAACGAAGGGTTAAATAAAACTCCACGTTCCCCTAAAATAATAAAAATAATAATATCACGAGACCACATGAAACCAACCCGACCCGATTAGAACCAACCAAGAAGTGTCGTCGTGTCGACTACCTTTTGCTAACTTTATACGTATTTTGGCTGCTCTCGATGATACTAACAGGAAGTTGTCCAATTTGGTTAGGGTTTGTTTATAATGATGGATCTATGAAAATTAAATATCGTATTTTTGTGATCTTAAAAAAAAGATGGTCCAGTCCGACATATAGCATAGGGAGATGTTTTTCTGACATTTACCGAACAATTATTAAACTGTCTTCTTCAGACCAAAAAAAATAAAAAAAATAAAACTGCTTTGTTTTCTACTGAAATTGGTTATAAAAATACGAAGGGAAAAAATAATTGTTTTCCTTTAATTATGAAAGAAGTAAACACAACTTGGCTACTTACGTGAATACTATTGGAGAAGCAGTTGAATCTCATATACATGTCCTGTCCGGTCCTTAAATTTTCGTGGAAAGGAAGACAAACAATTATTAATTTAAATTTTGAGGCAAAAAAAAAATATTTTACCAAGATTTGAGATATTACATTATATATATATATATATATATATATATATATATATTTGGTTATACTTTTATTTGATTAATATTAAATTATTTTTTACGACGAGCAAAAAAATAATATAAAAACAATAGGAATATTCATTGGCGTACAACTTATAAGTAGAAAAGCATTTGTAAGAATATTTTGATCAAATTTAGTTTTTATCCTTATGTGACATGTGTATTTTATGAGTTTAATATTATTATTTATCAAGTTTTATATTTAAATTTAGAATTTTAATATTAAAGACGATTTTTGTGATGGATTGGTTTCGAATAAAAAATTAGAGTTTGGGTATGTTGATAACCCTTCTCTCTAATCATAAATTTTTTAACGTTGTTCTTATATTAAAATTATATAATATATATATAGTATTTACAAGAGTTGGTTATTTAAAAGGTATAGTAGTCATTAATCTTTTAAGGCAAAAAACCCGTTTAATACCCCAACTTGTTAAAAATT
>OVAW01000172.1:3014-20536 GCA_900406365.1 Heliophila coronopifolia | reverse complement strand
AAAAAAAAAAAAAAAATGAAATGGTCTTTCTATCATTTATACCATGATATTTGATGCGTTTTCTCACGTTCATGACTTCACATTGAAACGTGGAAATTGTGGAAATAAATATTGAAGAACCACAATCGAAAAGTAGAACTTCGCCCTGATACTATGTTAAAAAATTATGAACATCCAACTAGTAGCGTCCCTGACATTATCTAAAATTTTGGAGGCCGGAAACAAAACTAAAATTTGTGGACCACTTTTTAATTTTTTTTTTTAAATGGGACCTAAAACTAATAAAAATAATTTTAAAAAATCCGGAGACTGTAATAAATGTTTCATCCGACTCTCCTCAGATTCGGCTCTCCATCTAACTTAAAACCATAAAAACCAATTAGTGATAATTGGAATAGTAATTCAACCATTTATATATAAACTTTCTACATTTCAGATTCTGATGCGGAATAACATATAATATTATATAATATTAGTAAATCAAAATCAATGTTTCAACTATCAAGTGTAAAGTCAATTATGGACGTGGCAAAAGAGGAGAGAGACGTGAAGGAGAGGGAGGGCTTTAACACGAAACAACCTTCCTCCTATGATTTTAACTGGAAACACCTTTCACATAAATTAATTTATTTTTCTTTTTTTATTTTGACTTAAAACTAAGAAAATTACTAAAACACCCACGTTAAACCCTAGTCACTCTTATCATTCCTTCCTTCTATTTTTTTCAGCCGAAACTAAAGACCTCTCCCCTCTCATCCTTACGTCCGAAAAAACACCTCTCTTGCACTTCTTCTCAAGAATCCTCTCCAACTCTCTCTCTCTCAGTTTTCTTCTCAAGAATCCGAATCAAAGACCTCTCTCAGATTTCGTCTTCTCATCGACCTATAAGCAAATAGGTATTTCTTTTTTCTCTCCAAATCGATTTTGTTTTTTTTTGGCTTTTCTTAAATTTCTCTAAATGCAATTGTTGTGGACTCATCGATTTTGGAGAAATCAATTTTGTATCTCCTCACGTTGGTATAGAAATTTCTAGGTATAATTTAGCTGATTCAAGTTCGGGAATTTCTGGGTATCCGTAATGTTTGTAAATTCTTAAATTCAACCAGTTCAACCATAGTTCAACCGGTTCAACCAGTTCAACCAGTTCAACCATAGTTCAACCAGTTCAACCATAGTTCAACCAGTTCAACCATAGTTCAACCAGTTCAACCAGTTCCATCTGTTCAACCGGTTCATCCAGTTCATTTAGTTCAACCAGTTGTAAAATACCTAGTTAAATTCTTTCCAATTTGGAGTTTAACAACTTATACGACTTTTATACCAATTACAGTAGTTATATGTATTTTTGGGAAAGAAAATAAAAAAAGATGGTTTGAAGCCTAAAATCATCCCAGTGCTCAACAATCAACAATGGTGAAAGAAGATTAATATTTAGAAAATGAGTAAAATAATAAGTGAAACAGAGATCAACGGAAGAGAAGGTTTCGTTAGTTTTAGGTGAAATATTAGGTAACAACATTAATTAGTATACAGCCCAATAAAAAAATATTAGGTAACAACTTTTAATAAAAAAGTTAGCCCATAAAAAAATATACAGCCCAATACAAAAAATGAGCCCAATATTTATATTAGATGTTAAGGGCAAAATTGGATTGTTGTGTTTTTATAAAAAGTGAGAGGTGTTAAAAATTAAAGAAGGGTGTGAAGCACTTTAACAAAAAAATAAAGGTGTTTAAGGTTAAAACCCGGAGAGGGAAGGGAGGGGAACAATAAAATCTGTCTACAAACTTCCCAGCATTAAGTGGGTTCCACTTCTAACAGCATTCGATCCTTTGTTTGTTTAGTAGAGTGAACGGGTCGGATTCTCCGGGTCCCATTTCATCTCATTTCTAATATTTATCATTTTGAAAGTATATCCATAAAAATAATACTCCCTCGTTATTAGATTTTTTTAAAATACAAATTTAACCTTATTGTTATTGTTTTAAAATAAAATTACTAAATTGTGGAAGACAAGTGGCACAAATGGTTGTCACCTCTGTATATCTACACCAGACCGGGGTNGCCTTATTGTTATTGTTTTAAAATAAAGTTACTAAATGTTTGTATCAAACAAGTTATTTTATTTTGTAATTGTATAATAAAACATTTTAAAATTATTTGTGCATAGAAAACCAAAAATATTTTTTCTTATTTTAAAAATGGAGGAAGTAGATTTTATTATTAATTAGTGTGTCTTGAAATTATAAACGGTTGAAAACCATGTAGATCAAAGACATGTCTAGATTTGAAATTCCTTCCTAAAATTTACTAAAAATTTGGAAGCCGCTTTAAAGATATTTAATATATATATATACATGGCATAAATGTAGTAGAAATATTTTTAAATAAAAATTAAAGGTCGGAGCAAATGTTTAGAGTAAACCCTTATCAAAGATGATGTAGGCAGCATATATGCAATGAAAATCGAAATTAGATATATGAAAACACTATAATTTAAGTTTAAAAATCATTTGATGATATTATAAAATCATTTATAACTTTCACCGTACTACCGTCCGAGTCCAATGACAATTTTCTTTTTTACATATATAGTCTATAAAACATAATATTAGAGACCCATAAAAGTTATTATACAATATTAAATAATTTTTCTCTCTTCCCAGACCCTTAAATTTGAGACGGACCTACCTACATATTTAGTTAAATTCTCTTTTTAAGAAAAATGGTTTTTGTATAATTGGTATACTTGATTGAGTCGTATAATAAAAATGAATAGCTTGAAGTTGTTGGAATCACGTGGTGACCACATCCACCCACCAAAGCAACAAAGCCTTGGAAGTTTAGGTGGCTGAGTTGAACCAAAGGCCCCTTCCTACGGCGACTTGAGTTTTGTTTTGTAGTTCAGTTTAGTACGAGCACTAATATACATATACTCGACCGACAAATCTATAGGACTAGTTTTACAGAAAACAAATTTCATCGGTATATTTGTAGGAAATAGATTTTTCTATTTCATATTAAATTTGATGATTAATTTGCTTTGGTTTTTATTTATATTTGGTGATGAAGTTAATTAATTGTAAACTCTTCTTAAATATTTTTGTTGGGATTTTTCTCATTTATCTCATTAGATACAATTCTTAAATGTGTTTTGTAATAAGATTAATCGTAAACTTTTCTGAAATATTTGTGTTTGCCAACATGTTTCTAATTAATTTTTTTTTATACAAAATTACCATTTTAATAAGTTGTAGATTATACTTTACAAAAATAGATGACTTTCGGAAATTTTATCATGTTTTCGTATTTTCAAATTAAGATTTTTTTTTCTTTCGAAATTAAATGAGAAAATCAAAGAACAAATAATCTAAAATATTTATAATCATAGAGATTGAACGTAGTACAATCTTATGGGCGATCTCTATCAGAAAATGCATCAAATCCCTAATTGATTAAATAAATATTTAAATTTAAATTTCTACCTAAAAGGAAACAAATGTGTATATGTACACAACGTATAAATATATATGTTTTTGGAGTAAAGCTGGCAACGCTACCCACTGGCAATAAATGGGCTGGGCCTAAAGGACCACTCCACCATCAACTTTATTCTATTTTTAATCATTCAAATTTCAATTAAATTGATACATTTATTATTATACCCCCTCAAAAAGAAGATAAATTAACAGAAAAGGTCGACAACAAAAATAAATAGAAGGTCCACAAGAATTTTAAATTGATTGCAATGGAAGCTACTTGTTAAATTAGTCAACTTTGGCAAGTTATTCATGAATTATTTTTTTGTAACGAGTAAATTAGTTATTACATATTCTTCATAATTGATTAGTTAATCTTTTATTTTTTGACAAAAAATAGGGTTTTTTAATTCGTACTTCAAGTTTTTTNTAGTTAATCTTTTATTTTTTGACAAAAAATAGGGTTTTTTAATTCGTACTTCAAGTTTTTTTTTTGTTCAAATCATATTAGCGTATGTACGTCTTAAAAAAAACGTAGGGTTGTTTATTATTTGTCACACAGGGACATAACTATTTTTTTTTTAAGTGATAGTAAATATTATGAGCAATATTTACAAGATAAATTTTCTACCTAGAGTGATCGCACTGTTCTATTTAGCCGGTTCTGACTAACGATTTATAAAATTATACATTTTTTTATTACGTTTTGAATATTGTATATATGTTTTATAAAACTTTAAAATCAAAACTAGATGTGTCAATTCGGACATGCAGGTGTCCGCTAACAAATTTTTATGAGTCTGCATACGTTTAGGGACGTTTGCTCACTAACACAAGCGGTTTGCAGGCTAAATTCTTGTGCCCACACTATGGCCCGTGAACTAGTTCAATTTTTTTCTTGACAATTTTATTTATGGATTAAAAAAATTTAAATTATTTAAACAATACATATATCATTCTAAAATACAAAAAAAAAATAAAAAATACATAAATTTTTATATTGGGACATACATGTTTGTTGTGACACATATTAAAAAAATATAAACACAAAATAATTAATTAGTGGCGGCTCTGTTGGTTCCGCTTGCGAAAACCCATAAACAAAAAGTTACACTCATAACATTGCAAATTGGATTAAATTTGTAGACCGTCTGTCAGATTTGATAGTTCTACTAAAAACTAATGTTTTTGGGTCAAACTAGCAAAAACAAAGTTAGTGCTTAAATTTCCTGTGTTCAGAACAGACTATGTAGTATGTATGATATGTTAGATCTAACCTTTTTTTTATTCGTTCTAACTACCAGAACAAAGAAGAGCAAATGCACAGGACCCGAATCAAAAACAAAAAATTTCTTAAATTTTTTTAAAAATTATATATTAATTATGGCTCTAAGTTTTTTAAAAGTATATTTTACCATATTAAAATCAATTAATAAAGTTTTTGAACAAGACCCTCCAATAATTTAAAAAGACCATAAAATTTGACAAATTTTGTTTTTTTCGACAGTTAAAACATATACACTTGTTAGGTTAAATACTTTATTTACCTTTTAAAAAATGATAACTTTATATTTAATTTCCGTAAGCAGCATTGCACTATTCTTTATATATTCTCTACTTTTTTCTGTTTTAGGCTTTATTTTATTTGGAAAAGACTTTTTAAAAAATAAGCATACTCACCTGAAAATTCCTTTTATCTCCCACTAATACACTCCTTTATGTTATCTAAACCATTTAAACAAACATTATTCGCTAATTTACAGTGAAAGCACAAAGAAAAACAAATATCTATTATAAATTGGTACTTGTAAATGTTTAATTTAGTGGAAAAAAAATATAAAAACAAAAAAGGTTTAATTAGCGACAACTTAGACACCTGAATAATTTAATTTAAGAGTATAAAGAGGAAGCCAAATCAAATAAAATAAAACATAATCCGATATGTATAATTTAACTTTTTCATGTATATATTTTAATGATAATTAATAAAATATAAAGACACCAAACAAATTTTATTACTATAACTTATCTATATATATTTATAAGAAAATATTACAATAAGACTAGAAAAATATAAGAAAATTACTAAGAGTTTTCTTCTATTGTGGATAAAAAAAATTAGGATATGTTCTTAAAAATATATTATAAATGGGTGCTGCTATATGGTTTGCTAATATTCTACAAATTTGCTGAGAATACAAACTTTATAATTTTATTATGTATCCATAGAAACAATTTTAATAAATGTTGAGCACTTGGTAAGAGAATATATGCAATAATGAGTTTGGACGCAAAATGTAAACTAATGATTATGTGCCAATAAAATCAAATATTTGGTTTTTCTAATAACATATCAAAGAGGGTCCACATTTATTCAATTTCAAGTTGCAAACTCTTTGCTAATTGCAAAATATCTCCATAATTTAACAAATTTAGTTTGTTCCCAATTTCAATAATCGAAAGTATATATATAATTCGAATACCTGATTGTCAAAGGCCTAACACTTGATTTTCGTTCACTATGATTAATNAATATCTCCATAATTTAACAAATTTAGTTTGTTCCCAATTTCTTACTCAATTTCAATAATCGAATTATATATATAATTCGAAGACCTGATTGTCAAAGGCCTAACACTTGATTTTCGTTCACTATGATTAATAATCTTTTGAAGAAACATAAAACTAACTTTTGTCTTAAGATACCTAAGCTATACAAACAATATCATTGTGTAGCCCACGAAAACTTTTAGAAGTCTATAATGAAACTTCTTTGACCCATAATTGTTTTAGATTATAAGAGAATTTTTAATAACTACATGTGAGTCTATAATTATAAACATGAAAACCTTAATAATAATAATAATAAAAAAAAATTAAATAACAAGTGACACAAGACTACAAGAGTGTCTTCAAAAGCAATTCCATTATATAAAGTATACTTTCATCTCTCATGCATTTATTCGCAATATTTTCTCGAAGTATTTTCAAACTTTTTTATTTATGTTTTGAAAGTTTGCGATATGGTCCTTTCATGTCATTACTCAATTTTGGTAAGCCAGACATATGCATGTGTGTTCTTATTTACTATGATCAGATTTGTACCAATTCGCAATTATTTCTCCGTAATTTAGAATCTTATTTTGACGACAATTTTGTTGGAACTTAATCATTTACTTAGAAAATGTTTTGTTGACAAAACAAGTTGTAACTTACAACTACATCTCACAATCTTTTGGAAAACATTTTTATGACCTAATATAAATATATAATATATTGCAAAATAATAATTAAAATCAGGTTCGAACACACAACACTATGTGACAAATCTCATGTAAAATTATAAACAAGACCACAAAGATTTTATCAAAAGTGAGAGACTACGTGGTTTGTTCTACAACGGTCCTGAAAATGTTATCCATGATATAATATCCTCTGATTGACAAAAAAAAAGAAAAAAAAAATATATATATATATATAGAATATCTTCTTTTCTGTATTTCTTAGTGTGGATATAAATATAAGTATGGTTTTTACAAATTTAATATTAGTGGATCTCTCTCTCTTTACTTTCTTTGTATGTTATCAGTTTAAAAATATCCAATTTTTACTAAAAAAATCATAAATAATACATGATTTTGGAAAGAGTTGCGAAATTGAGATTTTTGTAAGATCTTTTTCCTTTTATTTATGAAGTTTCTTGTTTTGGAATTTTTTTAATATTTTTAAACTATCCAAATTTAGATATTTATTTTATTTTTATAGAATTTTGGAAATTTTCACAGTTGTTTAGGGTTGGATGTTTCTACTAAAACATTTCATAAATAATACATGAGTTTGGAAAAAAATTGCGAAATTCATATTTTTGTAAGATCTTTTTCCTTTTATTTTATGAAGTTTCTTGTTTTTGAATTTTAAATTTCTGTAAACTATCCAAATTCAGAATTTTCTACTTTAATTTTGTAGATTTTTGGAAATTTTCACAGTTGTTTAGGGTTGGATGTTTCTACCTTAGAAATTAGCCAAATATGAAGAAAATGATAGAAACCAAAAAAAAAAATCTACTGAAAATTTATGACACACAAAAAAAAATCTACTCAATTAAGCTAATTAACATTAATTAAAACTAAATTTAATCTTTTTTTTTTTTTTTTTTCTCCACTAAATTTAATCTAAAGAAAATAAAAACAAGATTTTAGCCGTTCGTTTATAACTCCTCTTTACAATCGATAATACAAAAATTACTCTTAACTTAGAAATATTTCTACTAATTATAATTAACGAAACTAACAGTAAAAGCTTACGTTTTACCTCTCATCTTACGTCATCATTTCTAATTAAAGCAGCCGTTACTTGTCACCGTTAACTCATTTCCATCAATACATTATCACCGTTAACAACTCCGTCAATCTGAACGTTACCTTCTCCGTCACCACCACCACCTTGTTCCATCGGAGCACAGTCAATCTTATGCCGGAGTTTCCAATCCAGAGCTTGACAAGCGCGTGAACAGTAATTCACAACTCCACAAACGGAACATCTTCTAAACTCATGTTTCCTCGTCTCCGGCCGTCCACATCCGCCGTGAGAACAGAGTCTCAACCCATCTCCGGGAGAATCTCCGCCGCGTGCGGCGAACCAATCGGATAAAAACCGATTTGCTGGATGGGTTTCCGGCGGCGGTACATTACACCCGAAATCGCTCAGCAAAGGACAGCCTTGGGATTGATTAGGCTGAGATAAAGTGACTCCGATTCCGGAAGATAAGACAGCGGCGAGCTCACGCGCGTTGGCTTGAACTAGAAATCGACGGCCTTCGGTGACGTTTTGTGGAACTCCGTAGCCGTCTTGTAGACAATGACCAAGCTCACGTAAAGCGTCCACGTGTCCAAGAAAAGCAGCACGAGCGCATAGAGCTACGCCGGCTCGAAGATCTTTATCGTTCTTGGAGCCGCCGCTTCCGTTGAACTGAATCACAGCTAATGAATACAACGCCGGCGCGTGAGATCCAATCGCCGCTTTAGCCATAAGTGACGCGCCATTTCCTCTGTTTTGCAAACAGTAAAACCGAATCTACCCACCAAAAAATCAAAATTTAAGCAAAAAGAATCCAAATTTAAGCAAAAAAAAAATAAAAATTTGAATTTAAACTAACCATTCCAAGAGTGTAGCAAGCTTCACGATTTCCGGCGTCGACGCAGCGTTTAAGAAAACGGTGAGCAGAATCCGACCAATTTTGAGCTTTTACAGCAATCCCTTTCGGAGACAATCTCGACAACACCAAAGGATTCGTAGCTAAACTGTTCAATCTCTTACATCTGTTACACAAAACAAAACTCAAAATTAAGACAAAAGCTCTGTAACAAAAAAAACACGTTATTTTAACAGTTAACCGGAAAAAGCTTACGTCATCAAGACATTGATGAAATCAGCAGGACATGAAGCTGAAGAGCCAAGTTTACAAAGTATAGAAAGAACTAAATCGTCAGGGATTAAATCCAACAAGTCAGGTCCAATTTCTGAGGCAGGAGAGAAAGATGAAACAAAACACCGTCGTTTTCTTCCCGGAGTAAAGTCACCGAATCCGGCGACGGCGGCGGGGAAAACTCTCTTTGGTTTTCTTACAGGCGACATGGTTTTGTTCTTGAGGATTATTACAGAAGTCTCTCTGGTTTCTTCTTGTTTCCTTTATTATCTCTTATAGCTTATAAATATATATACAAAGTAGTTGAGTTGTATCTCTCTCTCTTTGTCTCTGTGTATATACGTACGCGAGTTTTGAAATGACTTTAATGCCCTTGTACTTTTGTTGTATTTTCTGGTCAAAGATGCGTTGACCCTATTAGCTTTTTCCGTAGTGGAGAGTACGAAAATAAACGAAGAAAGAAGAAATTACGGAGAATAAAAAAAGGAAATAGTTTTAATTTAAAAAGCGTTTCAAAAAAACTGAAAAAGTAAAAAACAACAGTTTAGGAAATGGGTTTTGTTTTTAACTAAAAGAATACAATTAACTGGCCGACTAATAAATTAAATTGTTAATAATAATAAAAACAATTTATATATAAAAAAAAGTCAGATTATTGTTTACATCCGTGGTGTTACTCGCGGCAAGCTAGCGCGTGGGCGGAAGGATGCTGTGTTGGAAAGAGGATCAAACGGTAAGAAATAGACAGTAATAATTTATGTAAAATTACTTTTTATTTTTCTTTTTTTGCCGTTTCCCCCTGCACGATGTTAATTATTTACTTGCTATATAGCTATTTATATTTCTATAAAAAGTAAAGGAGAAAAAGAAAAGTTAGTATTTGACCCAAAAGAAAAAGAAAAGTTTGCGTTCTCGGAAATCTACTTCCTAAATTGAAATTAAAGTATAAAACCAATTCATATTACGAGTAAAAATAAACCAATTTATCAGTTCAAATCTATTTTTTTTAGACATCATATCAGTTTTATCAAAATCGAATGAAAATATTCATCATATTCTAGCAACAAATATAATTCTTTTAAATATAAATCCATTATATCCTAGTATACAATAAAATGCTTATCAATTTTTTAAAAACTATCCATAAAATCTACAGTATAAAACAAAAATCTCTGATAATTGATAAATTGTGTATCACTAGTTTTCTTTTTTTTTCTAAATTATCACTAGTAGTTGGAAGTTAGAATTATTGGTTTTATTGTTGGTCATTAATTATATTGCAACATCAAAACCGATATCATCAATCTATTATGCGAGTCTCTTGGAGTATTATTTATCAATTGTATAAAATGCAATTTACAATTTGTTTTTGTCGCCATTTACATTTTTTCGGCTAAAATACAATTAACATATGTAACTAATTTTATAGTATAAAGCAAGTATAAAAAACGTAGGATATGAAATGCGACAGTAGGAAACGTTAACAAAACCCAACAATCGATACAAACATCAAAACATCGACATTTTTATTCCCCAAGTAATAATATCGGCGGCTGTGATTTTAAATGTTTTGTAATATCAATGATTTTACTACTTACAACCCATTTCCCAATTTATTTTCTTAGAAATACCCTTAATTTACAAAACAAAATAAAATAATAATAATAATTAATCTTAAAAGATGAAAAGATGGAAAGATGAAAAGATGAAAAGATGAAATTAACCCATCGAATCTCTCTATTAATTTGTCATTGCTTTATTGGAAAAGTCATCCCACGCCTCTATTTTTTTGTTTCCATTACATTTTATAGGTATAAAATAATATTATGATTTTAGTGCGCTTAAATGTCACCTCAACTTTTATATTGAGATGATCTCTATACTATTTTTAAATAGTATCCTTAATTAGTTAAGCTAAACTCTTATCTATAGTTGCCGGCCAAAAAAATAAAGCTTAATTTTCATTAAAAAAAATTCTAGTGACTGTTTTACCCAAAAAAAAAAAAAAACAAGTGCATCAAATAAAAAATCGACTATTTATAATGACGTAAAAGGTCAGATAGTTCAAAGACATTTGATTGAACAAGTTAATTCACTAATATATATAGTGATTATCAACTATAAAATTAAATAATGGATTAGTCTTAGTGTTAGCTTGAAGGGCTGGTTAAGCTAGTTGATTGACTTGAATCCCCACGACCTACAAGGACCAATCATCTTTTAATGTCAATCTTCGTGTGGGTCTCACATGTCTCCACTTTGGTACTCTCTAATTAAATTGTATTTCTTCTTGTAACCAGCCTTGTAAGTCGTACTAGAGGTGGATAAACAAGAAATCTAGATAGGATATTTGGAACGAAAATGGAAATGAGAATAAAAAATTTCGAAATTTTAATTTTTTAATTTTTTATTATCAAATAAAATTAAAAGTAAGTAAAATCTAACATTTGACATCAATAAAATAATTTTTTTTTATTAACATTGGACCACAATAGGACGGTCTATTAACTTAATTTTCACTAAATGAAAACTTTATCGTCGGAAATCAATCCAACAAAATAAACTTATTACAAAAAATCTTCAATATTAGTAACCATAGACTAAAAAATATTAATAAATTAAAATTTATATTTTTCGCAAGTGATAAAGTATTAGAATATAAAAATAATATCTAGTCAATATATATTAATATCTTCTATAATAATTTAATTTCACAAATTAACATACTATTTTGTTAAAGATTTTTAGTAGTAAAAATGTATAATTTTAGAAACTATGAATATTTGTTTTCCATACTTATATAATAGATATATTTTATATATTTAATATATATATTTTCGTATATACAATAAGATTTTTAGGACAAAATGAGACTTCAGGAATTTTCGTTCATGTCATGTCATGTTCCATTTCTGTTCATGAATTCAAAACTTGTCCCAAACGAAAATATTTTCTTATGTGGGACATGAACGGAACGGGTCGGGATGAGACAAGACGGAAAATGTGTCCACCCCTAAATCATAACAATAAATGTATTATCTATCAATTTCTTGATAATATATTACTACATGGAATTGATAAAAAAAAATCAGATGTTTAAGTAATGTATTAATAATAGTAATTAATTACAATTTTATGTGCCAAGTGTCATTAACGATGATGACATATGGAATTCAGTTTTTTTTTTTTTTGCCAGAGAAATTTTTTTTTAATTGGATTTAGGCTAATAGACCGAATTGGTCGAAAAAAAAGTTTAAAATCTAATGCTTTTCCATTGGTGAACAATTTGATTTTTGTCTTGCATATTTAATTGAGTATAAGCAAAAAAAATAATGACAAAAGGTACAATATAAAATTATCTAATTAAACATTCGACCGTCAGTTAAATAGAAACAATATAATAAAGATTGATATACAATCTTCGGTAGAAATGAGGTTCAGGATGCAACATTGACTCAACAAAACACACTTTCGAGAATGTTTAATCTACAAACATACTAAACTTATAATTGTGTCAAATTTTTTTCCGAGTAATTATAGAAGGAGACAGGATTTGACATTAGTTTGTGCACAAATAGGATACGTCTCGAATAATATAAATTTTCTATTTAGGAGACTTCATTGTTACTAGATTCATCTATAAATCAAAATCTAGAAAATACTTATATCCTAAGCTTTAGTTGTTAGTTACTTCTCTTAAACGATAGGGAGAATACAAACTTCTATTGCTATTATTTTCTTTGATACTCTAATCGCTATAATATATTACATTGTATTAATTTCTATAAGATAAAAAAAATTTTATAAACGAAGAAAGAGTGTTATATATATATATATGAATTGAATGTCATATTTCGGCTATACATTATCTTATATATTTTACTAATCATTTATCAGTAGCACAAACTCATAAATTTTAACACTTAATTGAACATTTGTAACAAAATTTATTTGTTACAAAAAAAACCCGAATTTCTTTTAATCTAAAAAGTAATTTATATATATATATATATATATATATATATATGTGTGTGTGACTCGAGCATATGTACGTTGGTGCTAGAATTACACAAAACAACAAAACAAAATATTTAAAGAAAATAACATAAATATAGTAAAACACTATAAATAAGTGTTGCCGTAAGAATAACGCAACATAGGCTGTCTAATACTGAAAATGCATGGCTTTGTAGTTAATTTTAGGTCTAATCATTATTCTATTTTAGTAACTTTTTCTGACATCTTTCACAAAACCGTACGAATCGATTATGGCAATTATTCAACCAAAAACAAAGATAAAATTTAAGAACTAAATAAAACATCAAAATCAAGATAATAATACTAATATATAGTGGACATACCTCAATTTATTTATAATTTTAATGTGGAATCCTATAAAATTTAATAAATTCATTTCGAATAGAGTATTAAATCAATACTTAAATAAAATTTCGAAAGGAGATAAATTGGAAAAATCATAATGATATTAAGGAAACATGTTAATTTTTTTTAATAAAATGTTGAAATGAGACTTGAATAATATTTACCTAACATAAGTCCAATTCATTAATTTAAAATAAATTAAAATATTGAAGAGATTTAATATGTTAATAAATTTAAATCTAATCCAAAAAAGGTTCAAATAGAGATATTTTCAATTCAGAGCCGTGTTTATATGTTAGAAAAAGAAAATCGCCCAGGCTTCCAAATTTTTAAAAAAATTTATGCCACATTTAAAAAAAACAAAAGCTATATTTATAATAATTTTGTTAAATCAAGTTAAAATTTAATAAAAATGTTAAATTTCTTTAAGAATTTTTTTTTGTCTTATACCTCCATAATTTAAAAACGGTTATGTCTCAATATTTACTTTTTTAGTGAAGATCAATTCAAGATGATTTAAAGAATCATCATTTCAGAAATTCTTTAATTAAATAATTTCTAATTGTTTTAAATCTTTAGTTTTTGAATTATAAATACTCATATAATTAAAAAAAAAAAATTAGATCGACTGGAAAAGGTGATGGACGACAAAATTTAAACTGAAAAGCGAAGTCTCCATGAGCTATATTCAAGTCCTAAGTAGAACTTGAAAAAAAAAACTTAAAATTGTTGCCTAATGTTTTGTGTATACACATGTCCCAAAATTTTGTAAAAATCTTTTTCAAAAAATTAAATTAATAAATTTTTTCTAGTATATATTTTCTTTTCCTTCGGACCTCAAAAATTTCAAGATCAACTTAGTTATTATACATCCACCACTCTTGCCATAATACATATCACCACTCTCACCGCTAGCTGTATGAACGTGCCTTAGCTTCACCAGTACTGCCACGTCAATTTTCACGGCTCTGTCGCCTTGGTTGGTGGGTAAGATCGCCACGTGATTCCAACAACCTCAAGCTCAAACTAACTATTAAAAACTATAATGCGATTATTGCCCAAATTTTTGATTCATTCTTTAAAAAACACGTAATATGATAAATATTGAAAAATATAAAAGATGTAGAAAATGGGACCCCGAGAATTCGAGCCGTTCACTCTACTAAACAAGGATCGAATAAGTTAAAGAGGAAGAAGCTGTTAGGAGGCGGGGNCTTCGACCATCTTCAATCATACAATTTCTTAATCAATTCAAAAACAGCAAACACACATAAGCTAACTATTAAAAACTGAAATTTTTTTATTCATTCTTTAAAAAATACGTAATATGATAAATATTGAAAAAATATAAAAGATGTAGAAAATGGGACCCGGAGAATTCGAGCCGTTCACTCTACTAAACAAGGATCGAATAAGTTAAAGAGGAAGAAGCTGTTAGAATTGGGANCAAGGATCGAATAAGTTAAAGAGGAAGAAGCTGTTAGGAGGCGGGGCCCACATAAATGCTGGGAAGTTTGTAGACAGATTTTATTGTTCCCTCTCATCCCTCTCATGCACGTCTCTCTCCTCTTTTGCCACTTGTCCTTTTCTGTTTTACCACCAAAATTGACTTCCAATTTTGAAACAGTAATTTTAATATATATATATATATGTGAAAAAAAATATTAGTATACTTTTAGCGGGCATCAGGCGAAAATATATGGTCTATCGAAAATATGAGTTATTTTTTTATATTTTTATTATAAAATTAAAAAAAATATGATCTAAATATTTAAAATGTTTTGTAGGTGTAGGACGATTTTTTTTTGGTAATAGATATACACATACCCAATGGCGGATAGAGGGAGGAGCATGAATGGCCACATGCCCCTATTTAATTCGGATTTTATGTAAAATTTGAATATGTTTTCCTTAAATTTTTTTTGTCTCTAAATTTTCAAAATTGACCAATCCAAACCGTCTCGACTAAATTTTTAAAATTTTTTTTTCTATACCCACCTTTAATTGTACTCTGGATTCATCATTTCACATACCTCGATATATATCATTTTAACAAATATACATGTCATTTTCTTATTACACATGTCACAGGCTAGTTTCCTTAAAATTTCGAAGGAGAAAAAAAATTATATAATAATTATTAATTATAGAATTTGATTATATTTATCAAATGAAATTATATAAGTATATGTAACAACTTGCTGCCGACACACAAAAAAAAGTAACAACTTGTTTGAAAAAAAGGAAATGAAAATGGTCATATTCCTCTTTTTAAAGTGAAATACTATTCTTCAAGCGATCAAAAAATGGAAAAAGGTGACTGTGGAGGAGTCGAGTAATAAAGGCGAACACGTGTTTCAAAAATACATACAAAGCATGTACGTGTCCTTCGTATATGCACGTACCCTATGTTGACTTTACACCGTATGTATACGAAAAAAGTGATGGACTTTTGTTTATTAGGAACAAACCCTAACACTACAAGAATAAAACATTATTGTTACAAAAATTTTAGTCACTATAAAATATATTTAGTAGCAATATTGATATTGTTACGTTTTTGTGACCATTCGCGAACAGTCGCAATAAAGTAGTCACAAATACGTTTTAGTAACAAAAATGTCACGAGCGTTGAGACTAATTTTCTAGTAACAATTTTAGTTACAAATCGTTACGTTTTCCACCGGTAGCAAAACTGTCACAATTACCTACTGAACAAATGTTACAAAATCTGTCTTATTTTGCAACTATCATAACTTGTTATTTACGTCACTTTTTAAGACAAAATTATGGTGGTACATCGTTATAATTAGAGACTAAACAATTTTTACTAGATTGTCATAAATTACAACTATTTTTAGAGTCTCAATTTGACGTCGCTTCTCATTACTTAAGTTTGTCATAAAAACCATGTTAAATAATTACTAATTTGTCATTTCTCGTTTCTTTCTTATATTTTATGTACAGAAATCGGTCATAACTCGATATTATATATCATCTTTCAAACAATTATTAACAATAATACAACTTCAAGTCAGAATTAATTATAATTACATGTGAAAAAAAAAGAAAAAAAATATAAACTTGAACTGCTCGGCATCAACAATATATCTTCAAATTCCAAAATACCCAACGCAAATCCACAACTTTCTGAAAAATAGGTTCGTGATCCCTTCAGAATTCTTCTAGCAATATAATCCTCATCTGAAAATAGTTGATCAATGTGAAAAGTAAGTAAAGCTAGTCAAAAATGTGATAGTTCACACTATGAATTGCATTTAAGGGAACATACCTGAATAGATTCAAGTGCTTCTCCACCTCATGTCGTCTAACCATTGAATGCTTGTTCACATCTCTCAGGATTTTGCTTAGAGTGCCAAAACCAGCTTTGTTTTGCAATTGTCCTAAGACATAAGTAAGTAAAGGTTCAACATAAAAAAAAACTTATAACTTGACAAACCTCAAGACAAAGAAGAGTAAATTTAGCATTCTAAGAGTAAACTTTGACATAAACAGCTTCCTCTCTANTAGCATTCTAAGAGTCAACTTTGACATAAACAGCTTCCTCTTCTATGTTTCCTTAGAGCAAAAAGTGCAGCGTATCTTTCATACATGCCTCTCATCTAGGAGAATTAACCTGTTACAAAATTGAAAAGCATCGTAGCCCCGTTTTTGAAGAGTTTTTTTCTCAGAGATTGGTGCAGTTGGTGAGAAAGAGAGAAACTAACCCACGTTCAAAGAGTGGTTAAAGAGAATTTACAAAAATTAAATAATGCTAACGTGTGTTAACTAACTTAGCTTGATTTTATTTAAAGTTGGGTAGCCAGTTGTTAATTTATATACTAAATTGTCTAATAATAATATATCACCAACACCTAAAAATAAGTGTTTATTAACACAACGTTATTCGACCAAAAGAAAAAAGTAACACAACGTTCTAAATAATATTTTTTTTAATATTTTTTTTAACAAACAAATATGGTTGTTGATAGAAAGTTAAATTTCATCAAGTTTAGATATAAATTTTCGTAAAAAAAAATATATATATATATAAATTTTCGTTAGTGTTTTTTTTTAAATAAAAAATAAATTACTGGGTTCTTGCATTTGTATTTATATGAGAGTTCACTTTCATCTTTGAGTTCTATAAGAATATAAGTTTTATGCAAATAGAAAGGAAAACCACGTCGTGCTTG
Organism: Heliophila coronopifolia; assembly: GCA_900406365.1. Lineage (NCBI taxonomy): Eukaryota > Viridiplantae > Streptophyta > Magnoliopsida > Brassicales > Brassicaceae > Heliophila > Heliophila coronopifolia. The sequence continues at coordinate 3,053 of OVAW01000172.1, read as the reverse complement.
AGATGGTTTGAATTCTAGTTTTTTTTTTTTTTTTTTTTT
>OVAW01000171.1:0-20769 GCA_900406365.1 Heliophila coronopifolia | reverse complement strand
TATAGGGCTAAAACACGTAAATTTGACACTGATCAATGTCCCAAAAGGAGTATATACAAATCAAATGATGATGAACCCAGCGCACCCATAATGATCCGCGTGATGTGAGTATACACAAAATAAAGTTGTAGGCGAAGACTGTCGATGTATCCACTAGCCGTCTAATACCCAAACCGCCCTTTTTTGTTGACAAACGTGTATTCAAGCTACCTTTGTTTTGTGGTTGAGATTAGGTGAGCCCGACCATAAGAAAGCATTGCACATGGATTCAATCTCCTCAAGACACTTCTTTGGTAACCTGAACGTTGCACACCAATGACCGATTTTATCAAAACCAGTCTCCCCGCAAAAGAGAGTGTGCGAGCTGCCCAAGACAACAAACGTTGTCTGATTTTATCTGTAAGAGGACCATACTCTTGCGCCGTCAATGATTTTGTCGTAAGGGGTAGTCCCAAGTAGCGAATCGGTAAATGACCTATGGGTATACCCACTTCACCAACACAGATAATAAGATTTTCTCGTTCAATACCCGCATCATAGATCTCGGACTTTGAGGTGTTGATATTCAGACCAGACATGGTAGCAAATTCGTCAAACACAGAAAGTATGCCGTGAACAGAAGAAGATAGGCCATCAGTGAAGACAAGAATGTCATCGGCGAAACTAAGGTGTGTGATACATGTATCCCGACATTTGGGATGAAAACCGAAGATACCCGAGGAGGCAGCCCGATTTAGAATGCGAGAGGATGTTGCTTGTGATTACATAAAGATAGGGCGAGAGTGCACACCCTTGTCTTATTCTACGTCTACTAGAGAAGAACCCGCCGATCTCTCCGTTAATTGAGACCGAGAAAGAAGCTGTAGAAACATACACCTCGATCCATTTGATAAATAACTCTGGCATGTGCATAGCACGAAGAACGCTAGTCACAAAAGACCATTGGATAGTGTCAAAAGCTTTTGAGATGTCTAACTTGATGGCACAGCGAATGGAGACAAAGTCTTTGTGATAGTCTTTAACGAGCTCGGTAGCGAGAAGGACGTTCTCTAGGAGTAAACGGCCTTGAACAAAAGCTGTTTGTTTAGGCTCAATGGCTTCCGAGAGACATGTTTTGAGCCTATTTGCTAAGATCTTCGAGATTACTTTATAAATCATGTTGCAGCATGGAATAGGTCTATAGTCCTTCATTGTGCTAGCATCTGTTCCTTTAGGTATGAGCGACAAGAGTGTTGCATTCACTCCATGCGGCATGAAGCTGAAATGAAAAAAACGACTGCACTGCAACGATAAAGTCTGGACCGATAATGTGCCATGCTGATCTATAAAACTCCACTGGGTAGCCATCGGGTCCCGGTGCTTTATTTGCTGGCATAGCAAAAAAAGCCGCTTTAATTTCCTCTCCTGAAACTTCTTTTACCATTTGTTTCCGAACACTGTCCGGGCAGCGGTATTCAACAATTCCTGCGAGAAAGCTAGCATCTGGACAAGAGTAACCAGTCGGCTGATCTTGAAGAAAGTCTGTATAATATGTCACGGCTTCCCTCTTGATGTCCTCCTGATCCGTAAGGGTCGCTCCAGAGCTAGATTGAAGGTATATGATGGCATTGCGAGGAGCACATGTGTTGCCAATTCTGTGAAAATAGCTTGAGTTCTGGTCACCCTCTTTCAGCCAGGTGATGCGAGATTTTTGTCGAAGAAATTGCTCCTCGATTGTCGCTAGATGATGCTAATGATTCGCAGCAATATTGACTTGAGCTTGGTTTTCCGCGGTCGGCGTGTATAAGAGTTGTGCTTGCCGGCTACATAGGAGTCCAAAAGATTCCTTTGAACGAGCTGAGATATCAGTAAAATGAGTTCTGTTTAAGGCTTTGAGCTTGTGTTTTAGTCCCTTCAGCTTTGCGTGAAACCGTCGAAGAGCACTTCTTGAGTGAAAGAGAGATGGAGTAGCGTTCCAGCTTGTGTGTACAATGTTATCGAACTGTTCGTGCTTAGCCCAGAAGGAGAAGAACTTGAATGGTTTCTTCCTCCTACGGTTTGAGTGATCCAGCTGGATAGATCATCGAACATGGTCGGATATGCCACCTGCTTCAAAAAGAGCATAAGAGTTAGAGAAAACAGAGAGCCAACTTGCGTTAATGAGAGCTCTGTTCAGTTTTTTCCCGATGATATATGACTCTTGGGTATTCCACCATGTGAAAGTAGGAAAATGATAAGCAAGATCGGTGAGCTCACATTCCATGACAGCGTTTTGAAAATCTCTCATTCCCACCTGATGATCATGATGGTTTTTTTTCAATCCGTGAATGTTCTTGGAGAGTGAGAGTCTCCGATTACTATCCAAGGCATGTTCGGTGACAGATTGGTGTGCGTGGAGACAAGATCGGACCATAATGGACGTCGACTAGCCACTTCATTGAACGCATAAACGCTAGTGCAGCAAAACGTGTGGTTAGACTCAATGATTCTGACTAAACAGGTGATTGTTTGACTTGATTGATGTAGTAGCGTAACTTCAACAGCGTCCGACCAGCAAAACCAGATGCGTCCCAAACGGTGCGACATGTAGTTCGTGATCGCAGACCAATGAGGAAGAGCTGATGTGAAAATGGGATGGAAGTTGTCTTCTTGAACACGTGTCTTAAGGAGGCAACCAAATAAAGGGGATGCAGGTTGAACCCAACTTCGAAGCGCTGCATGTTTACGAGGTTTGTTAAAACCTCGAAGGTTCTAAGAAAAAAACGACATCATTCCTTCCGGGTGGAAGCTTTTTTGCCTTGGTGAGTGCTGCTAGAAGTCATAGCAATCTCTTTTCTGGTAGCAATCTGCTTTTTCAAGCTCTTTGAATTTCTTCCTTTAGGATGATTTGGCTTTCGTTGTAGAGAGATCTCCACTAGCTCGGTGACATCAGTCTCAATTGTGTCGTCTACTATTTCTCCTTCCTCTCGGACTATTGCAAGTGGTGAGAAACGAGATGGTGATGTGTCAATGGTTGGACCAAGCTGACCAACCAACGTAGAGGGGCTTGAAGGACCACGGCTCGATCTTTTGATAACAGTCCAGTCGGCAGACACATCTTATGCGGTTGTTATGCCTTCTGTTTCATTGTTGTTACTAGACGATGGTGGGCTCGTAACTGCACTAACGGTTTGTTTGTCATCCCGCAATCTCTCTTGCTTACTCTGATTAGGAGATGTCTGAGGTAACTCGAGTCTCTCAAGAACAGGCTCGGCCACTGCTAGCTCACTAGTGTCGATAGCTTTTGCAGGAATAGTTGAGGTTCCTTTCTGTTCCGTACATGATTTTTCGTCATGCCCCCAAGCAGAGAAACTCACGCACTTCGGTGGAAGCCACGGGAAGCTGTCTGGAATACTATAATCTAGACCTTCGTTGGTCTTGACTTTGATCCGCTTTTGCAGAGGTTTGGTAAGGTCGACTTCTATAAGAGCTCTCGCCATGTCGAGACGTAGGCATTTTGCCGTTCTATGGTGAAGCCTGACGGGTTTGCCAATGACACTTGCAATGTAGTTGATACCTTTGACAGAGAAAAGCTGACCGAGGATACCTTGGAAATCCACCCAAAGTGGTATAGACTTAAGATCTAGTTTGCGGTGAGCATTCTCTGGGTTCCATTCATACACGACTAAGGGGACTTCGGCTATATGCCAATAGCTTCTGGTTTAGATCTTCGATCTCATGACATCATCTTCAATCTTAAACAAGAACGTGGAGCTGTTTAGTGACTGAACATCGATGCGTTAATTTTGTCCCTCCTGGGACCAAATTTTGTTGACTATTGCATGGATCTTTGCTATATGCGGAGCCGGTCCAATAAATGTCCTTGAATGTAGCACCTCCACAGAGGGCATGGCTTTTCAGTGATATCTGCTGGAATGGTTATCGTAGCAGAACCATCAACTTGCACCACCTTCGGGTGATACTCAGAGACGGAGTCTTTGTCCGAGAACATCGAACTCCATGCTTTTGTTGGCGATGAACGTTGTGCGGTAGAGGTTTCCTCATGCTCGGCCTGCCGGGGAGCCACCATGAGAGAGGCGGCGCGGTTGCTTGCGTAGGGAGCCAAATAAGAAAATAAAGAAATCGCCTAGGGTTTTTCAATTCCTTTTCCCAGCTAAAATTTTTTTAGCAGAGGGTGATCTGGGTCAAAGTCTGAAACCTTCCCCTGTGCCAGGAGACTTCGGCGCTAGTCCTTTTAGCCAATTTTAAATATACGCCTCCCCCGAGCCTCGAACCCGGGTGGCGGAATTCACAGCTGTGAACCTTTACCATTTCTTAATTTATATTATGCCATATAAAATAATTTTTAATATATACTAAGATTTAAAATTAATTTACTTAAATAATATAAGAGGTCAAGAATGAAAATTTCGTTGTTATTAATATTCAACAATATTTTTTCATGTATGGATAGAAATAAAGTAAAACATTCATTTCTTGTTTTATGCAATTATTTTTATAGAAATAATATATTTTACGAGAGTTAAGTGATTTTTTTATAAATAAGTTATTTATGAATTCGTGTGTGATTATTTAGTGTACAAATATTGTGTTCTTTTAATTTATTTAACCAGGATAATAATATAAATATTTTGATATAATTGTTTATTATATTATGAAAAAAATTAATTAATCACATATGATTTTGATATTTTAGTTAGTTATAATATGAAAGATACATTGTAGCTGATTAGCAAATGTGTTGTTCTAAAAATATCGTTCATATATTACAGATTTTAGCTAATTAATTAATGGCCATACATGTCTAATATTTTTCAAATTAATGTTGTATTTCGAAAAGTCTACTATTTTAATAAAAAGTCTTTATATTAGGACTTAAGATCCATAGTTTCATGAATAATTACAACATATTAATAGTTTAATAAGTAACTAAAATAAAAATAAAAATAGTATGTAACAACTCACAAGGTTTCTTTAACATGTTCAGTAATTCTAGTAACATTTTTATATGTTTAGAAGTTGTCAAATAAAAAATATAATATTTAGGTGATAAATTATAGAGTTGCAGTTGATGGTTGATGCTCTCCAGGCAATAAACAAATATTTCAAATAATATAATCCCACAACCAATAAAAGGTTTATAATAATTTTACAAATCGTCAAACCAAATCGTGAAATTAAAGTTACCCACGACGCACGATACAAGTTGTAACTTTAATAAAAAATCAAAATTACTCCAACTTAATAAGTAATATCATAATTAAAAATCACTAGGTAATGTCAAGTTTGAGAATAAGTTTTAATTAAAACTAGATGATAGTATCCGTTTGTTTTCGGTTTCGGTTCGAGATATTTGGTTTCGATTGTTCAGAAGTTAATAAATGTACATCAGTCGGAAATTTTTTTTATTCGGTTCGGATTCAGTTAGGTTAGGGGTTTTCGATTAAAACCGTTCAATTTTTAAAAATTGAGAAATTGTTGTGTTCCAAGATTTTATGTAAAAACTAAAAAATACAAAGAAACTAAGAATTTAGTTGACGACAAAAAAAAACTAAGAATTTAGTTTGGTTTGTTTTCTGATTTTTTTTGTTTATCTAATTAATGATGTTTATTTTAGGTTACATTTTACGAATTTTACGATAAATTCACAAGTTTACTTAATTAACGTAAAAAATATAATTAAATTATATAAAAAAATTATCAAATTATTTTTAATTGTTAAGTTTGATTTTTCATTTCACTCAATTTCAATCATTTACAAAAAAATTTGTTTTTTTAAATAAAATATATATGTTTATATGTATTCACAATATTTTTTTTTTCTTTTTTTATTGTCTTTATATGTATATTTTTTATATATACGTAAGTATCTTTATGTTTCAACATAAAAGTATATTTGTAATTTTGTTAATTTGGTTAACCGATTAATCGAATGGTGTTCGGTTAATTTACTGAACCGTACATAATACCGAATAAGAATAAATTTGCTTCCGAATGGTGAATTTACAAATAAAAAATCCAAATCGAATAACCTTTATTTGGTTCGGTTTGGGAGATTCCCGTTCTGGTCGGGAAATTTGTCCAGCCCTAAAAATTCATTTGAAAGAAACATAAATATTACATTAAAATGATAGAAATTAATAGGTTTTGGTGTATTTTGGTTCAGTATTAATTGTCTGAATTAGTTAACGAACTCGGTTTAGTTTATGTTCTGTATATTGGAAAGACTCGGAGTTTATGAGTATGGAAGATTGCAGATTTCGTTTGTAAGAAACATTTTGACATTTTACATTTCAATAAAGTGTTTTTTTTTCTCGTAATAAAAACATAAACATTGATAATAATTGTTTGTCAAGATTGTATTTTGTAGCAAACTCTGAAACATTGTTTATCGTAATTCGTAAACTACGTTAACTACTGACAAATATTTATTTTAGTATATATCATAAATAATCATGAATCTCTTCTTAAGTTAACTATTGACACATACTTATTTTATTTTATTTTTGTGTCAACAACACATATTTATTTTAGATCCACAATTATAGTTATTAGTTTTAATGCTGACCAAATAATTTAGATTTTACTTTTTCAATCAATCAAATCGTAATTTCTATTTGAATCGGCGAGAATAATAAGGTCACGAACCATTTTGTCGTTCATATCAATCGAACAAAATGTTAAACCCAAATCTAATTTAAAGCACTTAGATGTTTTGGGTTATGATTATGATTGATGTTTAGGGTTTAGATTAACTTCTACAAATATATAAAAAGGATGATTTGATGTTCTAGACTAATTTCTAGATAGTGGAAATTCACAATCCACTAAGTGTTCAATGAAATTTTTGAACCACTTATATATGCTTTTAGGTTGCTTTGCAAGAGGTTAATTTTGCATTATCTTAATCAAGATAATGCTTTAGATACCTATTAAGATATTATGGATATCGATTCAACTCAAAACCAATTGACGATAAGTGAATTGATCCTTCCATCATTTATACCACTCTATAATTGTCTAAACTTCTGATATGGGATATATTTAATAAAACCCTCGGATACCGATAGATGGGGATGTGTGATACCCATTTGATAGTCACAAATGTGAATGTGTCTTGTGAGTATTGGTGTGGGTGTGTACTCATGTGCGGGGAAATGTTTCGTGGCAAATGAATGCTCGGGGTATTGGAGTATTCTTTAACATCCTCAAACTTTGGTTTAAGATTCATTGTGATCATGATTGTCCATAAAAGATTGCTACGTACCTTTAGACATTAGACTGATAGTAACTTGACATTTTATCATAGCATAAATAAAAACCCGAAATCTCATTTCTAACCTTAAATCCATGCATGGTACCCCGTTGTAGCTCGTTAGTTTAATTTTTTTTCATACATATTAGATCTATTTTAACATTTTGTTTACAAAAAACGAAATCATTACTCTCTCAATTAATGAAAAAAAAAATTTGAAAAGAAAAGAAAACAATTTTATTTATATCCAAAATTTATCTTCTTAAACGTTAACTAAAAAAAATGAAGTGAGCATATAACGGAAAAAAAACAGATGTTAAATCATATCTCTCTAGCTTATTTCATAAATTGATAAGAAAACAACAATTGTTTTAGCTAATTCACGGCACTACTTATATTAAATCGTATCTCTCACTATGTGACAAAAAATTTTTTATGAGAATGCAATTAAATATAAAAACAATTAATTGACAAATAAATGTAAATACAATTTAAAAATCATTTATAATTATATTAACAGATGTCAAACATTTTTATTTTCTCTTAGACAACCTGTTTGTAACATATATTTTGTTATTTTGTTATATAATAAGCATATTAACATTTTTCCGTCAACAATTCATATAACATATAATTTTAATGTTGAATCTAAATATCATATTTTTGAATTGGATAAATTTTTTAAATATTTAACTAGTTCAAACGAAATTTTACTATTATTTCTCAGTTTATTTATTTATTAATTTTTTTCTTTTGATATCAACTATCTTCTACTTTTGGGAATGCAAAAAGCACGATAAAGATTTTTGAAAACTATGCCCTGCCTAAATATTTAACTTTCTAAAGCAAAAAAAAGAAGTAAAATTAAAAAAGAATTGCTTCGAAAAATAAATAAAGTATAAAAACACTTGAATGGTTAAATTTTTTTATTTTTCGTCAAGGAAAAGGTTCAAGTTAATACAACAATTTATCACATTCTTTCTTGTATAAATCTTGTTTTTGTTTTATGTTGATAATATTATTACATTAATTTATATATGTGATAAATAATTAGTATATTTTCTTAATACTATATAGAAAATTAGAGGACAAATAAAACTTCTCAACTAATAATTAAGTAAATTTCTTTTTTAACTAATTAATTAATTCGTAGTATCTCTGCGGAGATAATTTTTTTTTACAAAGATACAAAAAATATTGCAATTAATATTTTTGATAAAAGTCAATTAATATGTTAAAATTTTATTCGTTATATATGTAATCATGTTTTATAAAAATTGAAATGGTTCCTTAACAAACAAAATTTATATTGAGAATAAAAACTATGGTATAGCATGCCTGATTGCCATAACGACTTTTAGAACATGCAACATACCAAGCAGAGCGATCACATATGGTTCTAACTAGGATTGTTAAAATGGGCGGACGCCCGAGGGGTTAGTCCAGTCCGTCCTACTGCGACGCGGGTATGGACATGCATATAGGTGCTTAATTTTTTGCTGGTTTTACAATTTTTTTTTCATTTCTATCTGCGGGCTTATACGTACGAGCGTCTAGGGACAGCAGTATACACCCATAAATCTGCAAGTCCATACCCAACAAATTTATATACACATATACCCGTCCATATACCCACCTATTTCATTTGGAAAAAAAAGTAATTAAGTAAATTTTTTAGTCAAATTAATTAAGTAGTTTAAATCATTAAAAAATATGATATATATTTTGCTAACTTAGGATGCTAAAATTATATATTTTTAGAAAAAACGTTGTATTTTTTTTTTGGCAAAACCATGTATTTTTGGATATAGTTATGCATATTTGAGGGATTAAAAATTTGAACGAGCCCAAAAACAACTCCGCGGTCACTGCTTATTGCATGGCGCGATCATAGTTTTGGGTATTTTAATCCGCTAACCCTCGTGAACATTATCCATTATTCCAATCACCCAAAAGCCCACCAGCGCCCGCATTCATTGACAACACTAGTTCCAACTCAAATACAATTTTTTTTAATTTTTTTTTTAATTTATATAAAAATTAGGATCCAAATTTATTTTTACAATAGTAAAAAACCGTTTAATAAAAAATTTAAACAGAGCCCATGATAATTTGAGACAGCGACGTAAACATACTAAGATGATCTTGCTTCCATACAAAAATCATTGTCATCATTAGATTCAACACCAATGCATTGAATTATATGGTTCCATTTAGGAACTAGATGAAACATTTGTTCCAATTAAAATCTTTTAAGAAATTTCAGAGCCAAACAATGTTGTACACCCGTATGAGTATACACATTCCACAAATTAGATAATCATACAATCTTGCATGCAACTACATCCCATTATCTCAAGTAATCATAAACTTTAATTGGTTTTTAATTGCATTTATAATGTAACCGATCTAACATGACCAAGCACGATCGATCTTACTTTGATTAAAAAAGGTCGACCCTCTGTTCACTAGGGTTGATTTCAATCAACAATGGTGGATATAAAGGGGTATGGATGGGCGTATACGGTCCCTAAATCCGGAAAAAAAAATCCGTAAAAAAAAAAACAAAAAAAAGTTATATGTAAAATTTGACTATATCTTCCTAAATTTGTTTTTGTCCTCCTAAAATTCCTTTCTGGATTGGCCACTAACGACCAATATTTTGTTTCTAAATCTAATTTACATTTAATTAGAATAAAAGTTAAATGTTGGCGATTAATTTTGAAAAAAATTGTACCGTAAGCAAGATAATTGTGCAACAAGATTTATGTTTGTGTAGATGGAAGAATACCTCGACTCGAATACAAAATTTTTTAATATAAATATTTTTTAATTATATATAAATTAAGTTTTGTACTTTTGATGAAAACATTCTATACTTCAATTCATACAAAAATGATTGAATAAATAAAAAAACTTTGAATTATAAAAAAAAATGTAAGCTAAAGTTTGAACTAAAGTCTAAGAACCTTAAAACTATTTCTTTTTCACCATCATAAACGTAAATATAAATGAGATTATGAATCTTAAGTATCTACAACATAAAAATGCAAAACATAAATAATTATATTTGAATTTATATTGGTGAAAAAAATTAGTACCAAGATTCATGTTTTTTTTACAAAATTTGTTTAGTTCGAAGTTTAATTTGCATTTTTTTTGTTGGTTCGAAATATCTGTTTTTATTAATCGAAAAATATTATGATTAGGCGTTATGAACATAACTATTAAGGGAGATAATAATATTATCAAAACACAAAACATCATACAAGAAAACAAAACAGAGTAGCAAGAGTTACATTGTAACCAAACACAATTTCAATGTGTTATTATGAAACATAAAAAACACAAACACATACTTGAAATTACTCAATAAAACACAACATCAAAATGTAGAAAAGATACATGACTTAGCTTTTTTTATTTAGTTAGATATAGTAGAAGCTAAGCAAAACCATTTTTTGTGAAAAATTGTTTAGTCATCGTCGTCATCGCGACGCTTCTGGTGGTGATGCTTGTTACGGTGCTTCTTCTTATCATCATCGTCATCTGAATCATTTCCACCCTGTAAAATTTGTATTGAGATTATTAGGGTTTACATAAATATGTATCCTTTGTAATGTTATATAGAATGGCATCAAGTTAATGGTAATATTACTATGGATTATGAAAGATGAACCACTATGTCAAGTTTTCACAAATGAAAGGTGTGACAAGAAATACCCATATCAATAGCGAAAACCGCATACCTACACAATTAATTCTTAAAAAGAGATGTAGAGACGTTTCAAACTTTTGAAAGGTCTTGTTCCATTTTTCTATTAAACATTTTCTTTAAAGAAAAGTTCATAAAAATAAATTTAGAGACGTCCCAAATTTTTGGGAGGTCTTGTTCAATTTTTCTATTAAATGGTTTTTAATATGGTAAAATTTCGCCGACTAATAAAAAAAAGATAAATTTAATTTTTAAAAAATTTGTTTTAAAATTATTTATGTATTTAAATTTTGTTACGAAAAATTATGTATTTGACTCAAGGTGGTGTGACACCATTCTATTTGCATATACTAAAAGATGGTCCTAAGAGATGTGTCGTGTATTAAAAAGAAGCAAATGCATAAGGTCACCAAAACCGTAAAGAAAATTATGTCACATTTTTTTCAAATAATTAGGTTTATATTTTAGCAACTTAATAAATATGTTTAGACTCTCTTTTCAAAAATACATATATTGTTAAAATCATTGTAATTAATATTAATATGTATTATTTTATAAAATTTGCGTATATTTTAATTATAATATATATAATAGAATAACTTAACATAAGACTAGTAATAAAACTTAGAAAATGAAAAATAGTAGGAAAATCATAAAATTTAGAAAATGGAATCAAAGTTAAAAGTCCAGGAATACTAAGAGATTTAATATGCTTTAAAATCCAACCTATGAAATTGTCTAGATGTATGACTTTGGTCTGAATTTTGACATAACAAAACAAAAGTCCATTTTCTTTTTTGCAAAAAATGTGGAGACGTTTCACAAGGTACCGGCCATGCGGCATGCCTAAAGAAACATTCGCCTCTATCTTCATTTTAAAAAAAAAAAAAATTGACCTAATTTTTTATAATATAGGCCTCAGAATAATTTAAAATATAATTTTCTGGCCGCAAATTTCTAAATAACAATATTTTATATAAATTTTTTTAGGCTTGGACCCTTAAATTGTCAGGACCGGCATTGCGTTTCACAGGCGCAATTCTTTTTCATTACTGATACCAAACTAGGGATATCAAATGGGATCCTAGTACTTGCTTGCGAATCAAGCAAAGAACTTGCTTGAATCTTGCGTATCAAGCAAGTTCGAAAACATCCATTTTCAGGTTATGAACCCATAGAGATCATTGTGTTATGTCATGAATCCTATAATCAAGACCAGAAATCTAGATCCATAAATAACAAAGTAAAATTTATAAAACTTACATATTTCTTGCGGCCATAGCTTCCTTCGTCATCACCAGACCGGTTCCTCCTCCTCTCATCATCATCATCATCATCATTGCGACGGCCATAGCTAGGCTTCCTATAACTTCCTTCCTCCTTCTCCTCATACCTTTCATAGCTTGGCTTTATGTAACTCTCCACTTGTTCCTCAGATCTTCCATATCCACTAGGCTTCCTATAACTTCCTTCTTGTTCCTCGGATCTTCCATAGCTTGGCTTTCGATCATAATCCGTCTCAGTACGACCACCGTATCCAGATTCAGGTCTCCGACCATATTCCACCTCAGTTCTTCCACCAGATCCGTACTCGGATTCAGGTCTTCGGCCATACTCGGTTTGGCCACCATAACCGGATTCCGGTTTACGGCCATAACCGGATTCAGATCCATAACCGGCCTGAGGTCTTCCACCGTATTCGCCTTGAACATGACCGCCACCGCCTGAATCGGGACGAAAGTTAGGTCGAGGCTTAGGGCGGGAATAGCTGCTGTATTCCGTTTGAAGAGCTTCGGCTCCGTAAGCCGAAGGCTCGTGGATCGAGGTGAATTGAGGTCTTTCGTATTCGAAATCTCCATCGGAGGCGGATGAGAGAGGATAGCAAGTTTCGTCGGAAGGAGGGATCGGACGGCCGTAAATCACCGTGATGTCGTAGCCGCCGCTGTAAGGCGTCGGATCGAATTCGTCGAAATCGTCGACGTCGTTAACGTCCTTTGTGTAATACGGCATCGTTTTGAGAAGCTTTTTTGACTTTTTTTCTGTTTGATTGTGTCTCAAGAAAGGGATGAAATGAGAAAATTTATACGCAGAGGAGGGAAGAAGGAGACGAAGTCAAAACGCTGCGTTTTGTATGGTGTTCGTTAATATGTGGGTCCCAAAATAGCCGGCTGTTTACATGGTGACCACTACGACGCGGGAAGGTGTGCCACGTGGCTTCATTTTAATTGGTAAAATCAAATTTGTTAAAACTGGAGGGGAAAATGTATGATTTATAAGAAATTAAGGGGTTATTTTATAAATACAAAAAACATAACTGATATGAGCGAGAATGCGAGGGTGAAGGAGCAAAAGCCAATGTGGGCCCTACAAATATTGATGACGTAGGTTTATTTGTTATACGACACGTGGATATGGAGTAGTAGTCTCTAGGTTTATATTGTATATTTGGAAGAATTAAATTGCTTAAAGATTCTCGCTTAGAATGTGAGAGGTGCCACGTTCGATTCGGTAAATATCTTTTTTTTTTTCCAGGAAAAGTGGCATAAATCAGTAGAGGTCTGCGAATCATGAATGGATATTTTGGGAACGGGATATAATTCGGGAAGTAAAATATATGTCCAATTTTTGTCCCGAAACAGAATTCGGGAAGTAAACTATATATCCAATTTATGCCCCGTTTAAAATCAAGGACATGAACGAGATGAGATGGGAGAAGAACGGAAATTCCATAATTTTTTATTCGATAATTTAAAATTTTAAAACTAAATAAAACTCAAACATAAGTAGTTTAGTTTAATAAAATAAATGTCTAAAACTAACATAAAACAAAACAAGTATTCAATATTAAAAAATAGTAGATTAAAACTAATAAAAAAAAAAATTCTATTTTTTTTTACCGAAAGTGATTGGCATCGATTAGGTAGTAGAATATAAAGATGATATATTGTCAATATGTATTATTACTTGGCAAATTAACATGTATCATTAATAATTATTAGATTTATTTAAATAAAAATGTATAGACATATTTTATTTCCAAAATTATAGATACATTCTAGATATATAATATATATGTGTATATATAAATATTTTTCGGGATAAAATGAGATTTTGGAATTTTCGTTCTCATCCCATTCCCGTTCTGGAAATGAAAATTGGTCCCATAAGGAAGTACTGAATTTCCAAATGTGACGGATCGGGACGGGAAATGTGCCCACATTAATAAGATGTTGCAAATAAACTTCATCTACCTGTTGATATGCGATTAAGATAAAATCCTAACGGTTAGGATTTAGAGAAATCTAAAGTTCTCGAGCTCAACATCGTAACAAATATTCTCTCTTTGTTTCTTCAGCTTTCAGTATTTGATGAATCTTACATATTAAATAATACTGAGTTAATTTTGTTTGTGGTATGAAAAAAAAAATATATATATATATATATATATTAATATTAAAGTATGTTTGTATAATTTCATATACATTTTGTTAGGAAATTAGACTTGATTCACAAATCTATGAAAACATGAAAAAAGACCGATAATTGATAGCCGAGTTCGGATTTTGGTGTGGAAACCTACGTCTCGGGAGGGAAGATGGTGATTCCGCCATCCATTATAAACCAAGAGTTATACAACAGTTGACATTAAAAAAAAAAAAAAAAAAAAAAAAAAAAAAAAAAAAAGTGCCGTAAACCATTTTTATCTCTTTGCTTTATATTGCTCATGACCCAAACACGAAGCCCAATCTTTAAGCCCAGATATTAGTTTAATCCGATCCAGAACTAAATCCACTAATCAACACATTCAAATTTTAATATTAATTTTAATGAATTTGATTCGTTTACATTAAGAATTCGGTTTAACAACTTATAAATTATTTCTTCTTAGTACTTATAATTTTATTTTTATGTGAATTTCTTAACAGTTTAAGAAATTTGTATTAAAATTTAAATATTAAGAGAAATGAAAATCTGATTTTAATTTCTATACGTTATATTTATATTTTTTGTCAAGTAAATACGTTATATGTATAAATAATAATATCTAGTGGTAATTTAAGAAATAAAAATTTGATGTATACATGGAAATAGAAGGTTGAAGGAGAAATAGGCTTAAAAATATTTAACGTTATTAATTTTTCAAAAGAAATGAAAGACAAATGGGCATTTGGTCTAGTGGTATGATTCTCGCTTAGGGTGCGAGAGGTCCCGAGTTCAATTCTCGGAATGCCCCTTTTATTTTGTATTTTTTTTTGCCAATAAACTTATCTTGTGGTAGATATACGATTATGACGTAAATCCAATGGCTAGGATTTAGAGACATCCAAAGTTCTTGAACTCAACTTGGTAATAAATATTTTTCACTATCTTTCTTTTTGTCTTCAGTTATCAGTATTTGATAAATATTACAGAATAAATAATATTGAGTTTGGTTCTTCAATCTAGTTTAATACTAATACTTACATAATGCAATTATACTTGTATAATAAAAACAAACTTTGAACTTATAAGCTTTATATATATAAAAACAACTCATCGTATAGTTTACAATCATTTAATAAACATGTTAAATTAAGAGGTGTCAAATGGGCGGGCGGGCCGCCATACGCGGTTTTTGGAGTAGCCTGCAGATTAGTCCGCATGAAAATTTTTAAGTCTATGCTGGCCCGCGGTTAAAATGTTAGAAACCATGACCGCACCGCCCGGAATAGCGGTATCCGCGGACCGGCCCACGACTATTTTGTGAGCTTGTCCACGGGCTTTTTCGGGCTAACGCGCGGACCGGCCCAAAATTTTTGAATTGATAAATAAAAATTAATTTTTTTTTAATGAAAAAAAAAAATTGGGTGAGCGGACAAGCTATATAGACGGGTTATATGGACAGTATATATGAAGGGTTATACATGCGGCCATGCGGGCTATGCAGGCTATGCGGGCAATAAAGTTTTTAACCCGCGATTAATTTGAACCTAATTTTTTGGGATTCTGAACATACCGTACGTGGTGGTGCGGGCTGGACCTAACCCGCATGCCGACCCGTCCATTTAACACCTCTAATTACATAATATAGTTTCTAAGTTTAGTATTTCACCTTTCTAATTATGTCTATATTTTTTTTTCTCATCTTATTACTTTTTTTAATATAGGTAGAAATTGTAGGCGCGAACCAATATTTTTACAAAATCGTTAATATATAAAGGTAATATAACAAGTATAATAATACTTATTTTTATACGACCAATATTATTATACCTAAGTTGCAGAAACTATAAATAAAGATATATTTTCATGCGAATAATTAATTTCAACAAATAGCACCCAATTCCGTGGGAGAAGAAAACTAGTTGCCGTCTCAGCTACCGTCATGTTTTGAATATTGCAAATATACTTCATCCACGCAAATATTTTTACACTAACTAATGTCTTTTCTTTTTTGGTCAAAACATCAACTAATGTCAGATATATAGACTAGACAAACAATAATAAATGTTTGTAGAAAACTAAAAAACACTTGTGTTGGAAACACAATAAAACATAAACCAAAGAGACTTGTCTTGGAAAGACAAGTCTTGAAACTAACATTAATATTGTAGAAATACGAAGAGTCATGCATTGAAAACCCAACATATCATTGATTTTCCCTGTTCCAGGGTAGCTTCCATCCTGCGTTTTTCGATCAATGATTTCAAGAATTTAGTTGAAATCCATGTTTTGTTGTTAGAGGCTTGCTTACCTGATGAGTTGACAAAAAGAATATATCAGGGTCCTCATGCATCATTTGTTGTGCCATTCCCATGGTGAACATCGAATTCAATTATGAATACGCGCTTCAGACCATGTGCACGTTGAGCATGACGTGCTGCAATTGCTACATTACCAAAAACACAGAACCCCATTGGACCTTTTGGTACAGCATGGTGTACCAAAAGGTCTTATCAATGCAAAACCAGTGGGAGGATTCAAGCTGTTTCTAGATGCTCTGATCTGAAGCAAATAAACCATCAAGTTATTAAATGTTTCTTTGAGAGCACAAATCACTTACGGTTGAAGTGGCATATGTTGGTCCTGAATCTGAAGCTTCATCCATTGCCTTGGATGAAAATTAGTACTGATTAGTTGGTGAATAAAAAGTTGTGAAATAAATGCTATAAATGTAACATGAGGAAGGTATATAACCTTCTCAAGGCCTATGACATAAGCCTTTTCGTGAACGCTTGCAATAGGACAAAAGAATCACATATGAGAAATCACAGGATAGACAATAATAGTCTATTTAAGAAGCAATGTATGATGCATTCAATAAAGGACAAAAGAGAAGAAGAATTGAAAATGAGTCTTCGAAGACAGTTAATAGATATATGACACTTAAAAAATGGTAAAGATGCATCATTTCTCTCACCTTAGGAGTGAACTCTTGCGCTGCATTCCGGATGTGATTCCTGTACACAAAATAGATTAATGTAGAGAATGTAAAAGAAATGATTTGAGAGGGAAATCAACACCAAATATAGAAAGAAAGAACCTTGTTATGACCCAATGATGCAGAGATGCTATACAGGGCCGGCTTATAGGGTGGGCCAACGGGGCAACCGCCTGGGGCCCACGAACGGAAGGGCCCAAAAAAATGTTTTTTTTTTTAAATTTTTTTAAAATTAAATAAAATATTAAAACAAACAAATCATATAAATTTTTAGTATATAAAAAACATTGAGTTAGAACATAAAAATATACACATATTAAATTTAAATATGTTTGCCAATTCACATCAATACTAAATTGTTGTTTAAAAAGTTTGAAATTTTGTTTATTCCTTCTATCAAAGTTATTTTTAAACTCAAAAAATATTAAATTACTTTCTTTTCAAAAAAAAAATACTATTTTTTACATTTTATCTATAAAAACAAAACATATATTATATGATTTAGAGGTAAAGTCGGTCATTATTTCCGTTCGAAGCAACCTGAGATTTGAGTTTGGTTTGGCTTGGGTTTGTTAAAATTTTCCGTTTGGGAGATAAATATTTATTCGTTCGGGTTCAAGTCGAGTTTAGAAATTTCTGGAACCCAAATAAAAATATATAATTAAATGGAACTAGCCAAATCTATTTATAGATACATAAAATCTAAACAACCAAACTAAATTTTCAAACAACAATTTTTTTTTGAATTCCTAAAAACTCGAAAAAAACAAATGGATTTTACAATGAAACTCCGAAAAGCGAATTTATTTTACATCAAAAACTCGGACCTAACCAATGAAAAATTTCCCGAATAATCTTACATTTTATATCCTGAAAACATGATACTCGAATTACCCGAATCAAGTTCCGAACGAAATACCTAAATGTTCAACACTAATTAGGCCTCGTAAAAAAAAAAAATATATATATATATAAGGGACCATTTTTTGTTTTATCCCTAGGGGCCTTAAAATAGAAGCATACCCGAAGAAATATCATCATTGGTTTGGTTTCAATTTGGGCTATGGATTGAGTTCGGTATGCTTCTTCTAGTCACGGAAATTCTACAACTTCCTAAGAGCAATATGAATATAAGAGAATCAGTGAGAAAATAATAGTGAAATTAAAACCAAAAACTGTTTAAGCTTTGAGTGAGAATTTAATAAAATTTGCTTAAGCACTATGACAAAGAATACAAATCTAGTGGAGGCAGCTTGAGAGAAAAAAAAAATACTAAATTTGATAGATTTTAATTTCTTTTAACGGATAATTTCTCAGGCATCCTCTAGTATACAATATATATATATATATATATATATATATATATTTAATCTTAATCTTGTATTTTATTGGTGATATTTGAAGTTTTCAGATTTATTTTGCAAGAAACAAAAGATAATTTTGATATATAAAAAATGGAAACAAAAGAGAATTAAGTTTATAAACGAGGTTTCAACTAAAATGAAAATACAAAATACTTATATGCCACAAGAAGAAAAGATTACTGTATGCGTTATCTCAGCAAAAACGTGAAATAATGTTTTCCCGTAAAAAAAAAAATAATGTTTTCCCCACCAAAAACGAGAAATAATGTTTTCTAGCCAAAAACAAGAAATAATGTTTTCTCGCAAAAAACGAGAATCGATGTTTTACAGCCAAAAAAGAAAAATATTAAATAATATTTTTATTGATATTATATTAGTTTTAAGTTTCAACTATCAAATAACAAAGTCAAAAAACTTTTAGGAATTTTCGTTCCGTTCCGTCCCATCCAGTTCCCGTCCCAAACTTTAAACGAGTTAAAAAAGAGACAAATGTTCTAGTTCTCGAATCCTCGTTTCATTCCTGTTCCCAAAAAATTCCGTCCTAAATTCCCGTTCGCCCACCCCTAATCCCCAGTCTATAAAAAAGTTGTCTTAGAATCTCATTCCAAAATGACACAAAACGACAATTCTCTTATATTCTTTTTTAATTTCTAAGATTGAGTCCGAGAGTGCAACAATTTATTTTAGTTTGTTCGATAGCCACAGTTTCAGTTTCAAGTGGTGCGATCTTAATGATTTAAGGATAAGAAACTTATTTCGCCTCTGCAAACCTCGGCCGTCTTCTACTCATTCCGACAATTCTTCTTCTGCTCTTATTTTAATTTAATCTTCTTTTTTCGTTTTTAGATATTGTTTCTCAAGCCTTGTTGTAGTAGCTCGCTTGGAAAGCGAAGACATTAATTGTAATCACTACTGAGTTCGAAGCCGTAGTAACGTCACATCTAGGGGCTTGGCCGGCTCTGGGCTAAAGCCCATAAAACATGAATTTTAAACATCCAATTTTAGACAAATTTCGGGGAACATTTTGTTCAAACAAAAATGTAGGGGTATATTTTAAATATACTATTAATAGGATGCATTTTTCAATGACTTGATAAAGTCTGCGCGTTATTCTGAATGGATGAGACATGCAAAACGTTTTTTCCTTTTTTTTAACAACCACATGTACAACTTTTTTTTTTTTTTTCATCATTTAAGTAACACTACTCATGATCTAGTATCACGTGTACAGCTTTTAAAAACATTCATTTTCCCTTTTTTCAAGTTATTTAATTTCTTTTTCTTTTTGTTAAATTTCCTTATAATAATATCATTAGTCAAATTAAATAGAGAAAATAGAAACTAAAAAATTTAGAACGTATTTTTTTTTTTGGACTTTTCTTTTTTCTTCTTCACAATTCATCTTCTCCGTTATTCTTCTCTCTTAGTATTTTCTCCATCTTCTCATTTTTTTTCTACTTCTTACATTTTTGCTGGTTTTATTTAAAAACAGATTTTTAAGTATGTTTTGATAATAATTTTTAATTTAATTCATATTGTTCTGTTTTTTTATTTTATTCAATAGTAAGTAAATTTATTTTAATTGTTTGTTCATTGGTAGGAAAATGTTGCCGGCAAACAAAATAAAAAATCAGCCAAGTGGAGCAACAAATAGGAAAAAAAAAAAGACAAGATGATTTGTTGAAATCTCAAACAAATAATATTCTCCGGTACGTGACAAAACCCATTATCTTCGGATGCTCATGAAACAGTTAGAGTTGAAGTTGAGATAAATAATGAAGATGAAGAAGTTGTTTCGATTGAAAAGATGAAGATGGTGTAGATGAAAGCAAAGAACAATTTCAGACAAAAAACATGGAGAAACATGAAAAAATTGATGATATAAAAGGTTTTTATGTGAATGTGGATATGAATGATCCAGGAAATTGAGAGAAAACTGATCAAAGAATGAGAGATTTTTTGGTTGAAAAATGTCCACTATAAAATTGCCGGCCGGTTATCTTTTTCCAAGAGACGTCATTGATAGATGTTTCAC